>JAMRYI010001213.1:0-38375 GCA_029231635.1 Ditylenchus weischeri
TCGTGTAAGAATCTACCAACCACTGTTGAAAAAGCATTTTCCCATAGTGAAGAGGAGAGAATCTGTCTTTTTTAGCTAATTTGAATCCAAAGTAATCACACATTGACAACCTTCTCCCATTTTCTTGCTTCATGTTTTCATGCCAACTATGATCACCATTCGGATAGAAAATAGGATAAGTCATAGGTTCAAGTACTTTGCTCAAAATCCCTATTTTTTTTAATTCCTTCTTCCCTTTTGATGCACTACTACTGAAGCCTGTGGAATCTCTCCGGCAGAATCGACCACGAAAATAGCCGCAACTTCATTAGCAGTGGGAATATTGTATCGATTTTTATCCTTGATTCTCGTGTCAAATAGGAGTTTTAGTTCTTTTGGTTTCTCATTCTGGTTTTTTGCCTTTTTTCGAATTCTTCTTCAACCTTTTTTAGCATCAAGTACCCTTGTGCAAACAGGTTGACTTTCCTTATTTTGGCTTCTATCATACTGATTATCTGTAGAGGACATGTTGTTTTCTTTCCTTAAAGAAGTGGCCTCCTCAGTTGTGAAAAAAAATAATTGTCCGTTTGTCGGGCTATCATTTTCATTTGGTCTTGCAACTACATTCATTGTGTGATAAGTGTGCCCTTGAATTTTATAACACGGAGGTCCACTTGTACTGAACTTAGGTCTGACCGAACATAGAGACGCAAAAGAGAAAGCACTGTTCAAACTCAATATGTTTTCGAAAAAACCTTTATTTGCTTGAAAATTATCAGTGAAAATCCTTTCCCATTCATTTGGATACTTTTCGAAACAGTCGTTCACTTTTATTTTTCCATGATTACAGCAATCATTGAACGAATTGATCGCGGCTCTTTCTGCTTTTTCCTTCTCGAAATGAAGAGCTTCGCAGAATTTATTAAAGCATTTATTGTTCATTTTGCCAGGTGTATATAGTTTTGCGTTCTCAAGATTTTCAGCTCCTTTGTAAAGTTTATATTCATCAGATTTTCTTGCTGATCTGACACGTGAAGTGTTCTCCTTGTCTTTTTTTTGCCGAGCTGCAGTTTTTTTCTGCTGCATCATTTTTCCGACTGCTAGCTTTGCTTTCTCTGTCCTGTTTTTGTCTTAAAGACGTAACTTCTACAGTTTCACTATTTCGGCTATTTACCCTACTTTTTCTGTCTAATTCTTGTCTTTTAGACGTAAATTCTACAGTTTCATTATTTCGACTAATTGCCCTACTTTTTCTGTCCAACTCTTGTCTTTTAGACGTGAATTCTACAGTTTCATTATTTCGACTAATTGCCCTACTTTTTCTGTCCAATTCTTGTCTTTTAGACTTAACTTCTACAGTTTCATTTTGTCGAGTTTCTGCTCTACTTTTTCTTTCAGTATTCAGACGCTCTGACTTTTCAGTTTCTGTCTCTATGCTTGTATTACGACGTTTACGCTTTATTTTCTAACTCCTGCTCTCTATGTACTATACTTTGACTTTCCCTACTTTTTCTTTTCTTTCAGCACTTGTCATTGGTTTCTTTTTTTCTTTTTTCTGGTTGGATTGAGTTTTAATCGAACTTTGATTTAATCTGCTTCTCTTTTCGTTTTCTCTTTTTCATTATCTTCTTTGTCAAAGTCCATAAAATAATAAAATCAAAAGAGGAAGTTCAAAAATATGAGGCGACGAATCAACACCTAAATTATAATATTGAGATTTTCGATTCAACAAATGACTAATCTGTGAATAATTTGTTGAAAACAACCAAAAATATCAACGAAAGAGTTTTTATAAAAATACCGTATTCTCTCTATTAGTTCCACATGTGGGATTATTTTTCAATCGTCCGAAAATCGGAAAAATTTGGGGTCGATTTTTGAGTATGTAGATTTTTGAGTGAAAATCCAAAATCCAAAAAACAGAATCGGTAGAGCTCGTGGGAGTTAAAACAATGCAATAAACAGCTTTGTTGAATTTTTTCTCTGAGATGAGATACAGGTCTTCAAAGTTGGGGGTGTGGGTTTAATAGAGAGTGTGGAACTAATAGAGAGAATACGGTAGATAAAAAGGTTTTCAATGCAAGCACTTCCGCTTTTTTATAAGTCGAACAAAGAAAAGTGGATGGCCAAATATCCTATTTTCAACGAAACAAATTTTCAAAATTTGTTCTGCAATCATAACAAAAATTACAATGATGATGAAAAAGTCTATCATTCAATCAATTTCATTCGCTTCGAGTTGCTTAAGGATGGATTTCAAAACTGGCTTTGAAGATGGAAGGTAGTCTTCAAAATTCTGAGAAGAACGCCTTGCCTTTTTTTGCGGAGAAAAAAGCTCCACAGCACTCGCACAGCCAAAGAAAGAAAAGCTTTTCCGAAAATAGAAGGAAACATTGAGAAATAATAGCTTGAGAACTGATAATAAAACACTAAAAATTGTTCCTTTAAATACATTTTCGTAGCAGATCGGTTACGAAATGTTCTAGAAAGATTATATTAAAAAACTGAAAAAGTTGACAAAAATGACTTTTGAAATTTTTTATATTTATTTTTTATATATTACATAAATGTTTGTAACTCTATGCTCAGTTTTCCTAATTGTGAAAATGCTTAGAATACTAACATAAGCTCAAAATTGGATATCATAGAAAACGTGACATCCTGACAGACAGACAGACAGACACAGCGCTTTATTAGGTGGGGATTTGGGAGCACTTAACCTTGACGCCCTTCACTCAATTAAGCTTGGGGGACCGATGCAAAAAAATTTTCATATTTGTCAATACCAATAACTTTGTGCACAAAAAGTGTAAAATAAGTTGTTTTTTAGTCTTTTTAATCATTTTGACGCAAAATAATTATTGGTATTTAAAAGTGTAAAAAAAATTGCCTTGGTCCCACAAGCTGAATTGAGTGAAGGGGGTCAAGGTTAATTGAGTGAAGGGGGTGTAGGTTAATTTGAGTTAAATTGACTGAGTTAAATTGACCAAGTTTTGCATAGGCTCAGTTAATCCAAACTATCCAGAATCAGCATATACAAAATCAATTTGAATTCACAACAAAAGCTACACTTACAAACGAGAGTTGGGATTAAGGTGATCGTATAAAAATAAAATTTATAAGCATTCAAAGTTTCACTGCATTAAGTTGACCTAGTTTTGCTGGATGAGGGTCGAAGCCGCAATGATGTATTCATTGCTTTTTTTCTTTCTTATCTTCGATTAAATTTACTGTAACAAGGATGGATGATTAAAGCTCTAGATAGTTAGGTCAGCTTCAAGAGCGAATAGGCGTGTATAGAAATCAAGCACGTAGTTATTTTAGCTAACCATGTTAATTTCCGTAGAAAAAGCTAGACCCAAAGTTTCAACAGAATGAGAGGACTCCGTACAGGACTTTAACATCCTTGATTACACCAAAAAAAATTTATCTGTAGTGGGGTTGCGCGAGCCCTTGACGATAATTTCAGAAGTGTCAACATTCTTTTGCCCTATCCTATAAGAGGCGATGAAGAGGTAAATATCTCACAGAGAGAGGCGATGCAAATTCCAATTGTGTCTAATTTTTTGCAATATGCTAATTTTTTTATACAACAGATGAAAAATTGATTGATAATACTGTTGCATATGAGTGAATTTACTACTATTCTATGAGTTATACGCGTGTAGCCTAGGGGGTTGGCTTCCTACTTTTTACGTTATTACAAATACGCTTAAATTAAATAAAACCCCAAAAAATTTTACTGAAAAAAAATGATACGCATCACAAAAAGCAAAATATAATTTACACCAAAAATAAATCTGAAATTATCGAAGAAATACCATATTTCCTCTAATTAGAGTGTTTCAAAACAGCAGGGTGTAATCATGAACACTATGTTCGGTGATGTCGTTACAAATACGGTGTTAATGATATACCTTTCTCATGCAAGTTAGGTAAGTATGGCTAAAAGTTGAAAAGTTGGGGCTGAAAAAATGGGTGAAAAGTTGAAAAGTTGAGGTAAGTATGGCTAAATTCGCTGGAAATGATATTATGTTTTTTGTGGTCAGTGTTGGCTATCTATGAAAGGAAATATTCAGTAAAATAAAAATTGAAGGTGAGATGTCAGCCGAAGAATTACCAATACGGTACTATAATTGATTGAATCGATGAATAAAACTGATTTTAAAAGTTGTTGCTGTCAGTCTTTTAAAGTCGCTTTGTTATCTTTGTTTACAAAATAAAAAAATCCGATTTTTGTGTTCTCTTTGATATTTTGAACCATTTCATCAGTCATTTCTTTTGTATCTAGCTCCTTAAAATCTACTATTTCATGAACAGTGAGTTGTTGCATTTCTTGAAACAATGGAAAGTGTTGCTTGATGTAAATCTTGAAGTCTAGGACAGATTTTTGTAAAGGAATAGAAACACTTCCTTCATTAACTGTTTGAATATCGTAGTGCTTTGTTGTATTCTCGTACCACCATGCTACTCTATACAAGAATACTGGAATTAATGTTCTTTTATCATGAACAAGTCCAATTTTTGTATTTGGTTCAACATTTTTCATCAAAAAATCATCCATTTTGGACATTTCACTGATTTTAATTGTCTCAATTGTTTCTAATATATATTTTTTTGCCTTCTTTGAATCTGCAGCTGTATCCATAGTTACCTTTATTTTCTGGGTACGCTCATCCTCAACCATTTTACTTTTAAATAAAATGTCAGGATCGAGTTCGTAGACAGTAAAATCTTTTAAACTTTCAATTTCAGCAAAATTTTTTTTGACAAAAGCAACAAATTGATGTACAGATAGTTTAACAGGAATATTTATTTTTTTTTCACCTATCTGCTTTATTTGGTTATACTCATCGAATCTATCGACAATATACAAAAGTATTGGAATTTCCATAATTATACCTATACGTGTATTTGATTTAATGTCTATCATCATTTCATTTGACATCACAGTATCTAACTCTAGTTTGTTAGACCCAATTTTTTTTAGTCTTTGGACAATAAAGTCTTTTTCTTTATCCTCAACTTTTAAAATATTTTTTCTTATGTACTCCTTTAAAAAGTCTAGAGATGATCTGACAGAAATATAAATTTCTTTTTCGTCTCTTCGTTCTATTTGACTATATTCATCAAAACTTTCGACAACACACAAAAATATTTTGATATCCTTAACTATACCTATTTTTGTCTTTGGTTTAATATTTTTCATCGCTTCATTTGACATCTCAGTATCTAACTTTAGTTGGTTAGGCCCGATTTCTATTACTCTATAGACAATAAGGTCTTTTTTTTCATCCTCAACTTTTAAAACATGTCTGTTTATGTACTTTTTAAAAAGATCTGCTGATAATCTAACAGGAATATTTATTGCTTTTTTTCCTATCTGTTCTATTTTGTCATGTTCATCAAATCTTTCGACGTTATACAAATATATTGTGATATCTTTTACTATGCTTATTTCCATAAATGCATTGATATTTTTCATCATTTCATTTGTCATCTCATTATCCAATACCAGTTGGTCAGACCCAATTTTATTAACTTTATATACAATCAAATAATTTTTGTCATCTTTGACTTTTAAAACATGACTTCTGATGTGCTTTTTAAAAGCTTCTAAAGAGGATCCAACAGGAATATTTACCTTCTTTTTAGTTTTCTGCTTTATTCGGTTATGCTCATCGAATCTATCGACAATATACAAATATATTGGAATCTCTGTAAGTATACCTATTTTTGTTTCTGCTTCAATATTCTCCACCAATTCATTGCACATCTTGATATCTAACTTTAGTTGGTCAGACCTAATTTCGTTTACTTTATAAACATCGAAATCCTTTTCAATACCTTTAGCTTTTAAAAGTTGACTTTTTATGTACATTTTTAATTTATCTAGTGATAATTTAGCAGGAATTGTAACGCTCTTTTTGTATTTGTATCCTAACAGCTCGTCTTTGCGTTTTTCATGAACTTTGACATCATAAAAAGTTATTGGTACCGTCTCAACTATTCCAAAAATTTCATTTGGCTTTACTTTTCTCATTTTTTCATCAGTCATCTTTCTATCTAGTTCTAACTGAATAAGTTCATTATCTTCATTACCATTTTCTTTAATTTCATACACATCAAAGTTAATGTGTCTAAAGCACTCTAAGTGCTTTCTTAAATATGTTTTCAATTCATTTACAGACATATTTTCTAAAATATTTATTTTTCCAGTATTATATTCGTCATAAAGCTGTTCTTTATAAAGAAGGCGTATCGGCATTGTTTGCATAATCCCAATAATTGTATTTGCTTTAATATGATAATTGTTCCATCAGTTATCTCTTTTGCCAGCTCTAGTTTATTGGATTCATTCTTTTCTATTTGATACACTGTTAAATGATCTCTAACATTTTCAAAATCTTTTATATATTTTTTCATGTAAATCTTGAATTCGTCTATAGATAAAATTACACTTATTTTGACTTCTATTCCAGTTGATTTTTCAGTTAATTTTTGTCGGTTAAAACTTTTATTATCATACAAAAATATTGGAATGGTATTGAAGCGTAAACCAACTTTAGTATTTGCTTTCAAATCAACTATCATTTGATCGGTCATTTCTGTATCTAGCTCTAATTGATTTTTTGTAGATTCTTTCAACGTATAAAAACAGAAATCTTGCCAATGTATCCGCATAAATGGATGCTTCTTAATGAAAACTTTTAACTGATAAATATTCAGATATGCAGGAATACTAAACTCTTTTTGACCAATCTGTTGGATTAGGTAATCCTTGTCTAGTTGTCTTACAATATACAAAAATATTGGAACTGTTTGCATAATCCCAATAATTGTATTTGCTTTAATATAATAAGTTGTTCCATCACTCATCTCTTTTGCCAGCTCTAGTTTATTGGATTCATGCTTTTGTATTTGATACACTGTTAAATGATCTTTAACATTTTCATAATCTTTCACATATTTTTTCATGTAAATCTTGAATTCGTCTACAGATACATTTACACTTATTTCGACTTCTATTCCAGTTGATTTTTCAGTTAAGTTTTGTCGGTTAAAACTTTCAGTATCATACAAAAATATTGGAATTGTATTGAAGCGTAAGCCAACTTTAGTATTTGCTTTCAAATCAACTATCATTTTATCGGTCATTTCTGTACCTAGCTCTAGTTGGCTGGTCGTAGATTCATTTAATTCTTTCAACGTATAAAAACAGAAATCTTGCCAATGTATCCGCATAAATGGATGCTTCTTAAAGAAAACTTTTAACTGATAAATATTCAGATATGCAGGAATACTAAACTCTTTTTGACCAATCTGTTGGATTAGGTAATCCTTGTCTAGTTGTCTTACAATATACAAAGATATTGGAACTGTTCGCATAATCCCAATAATTGTATTTGCTTTAATATGACTAATCGTTCCATCAGTTATCTTGTTTGCCAGCTCTAGTTTATTGGATTCATGCTTTTGTATTTGATACACTGTTAAATGATCTTTAACATTTTCATAATCTTTCACATATTTTTTCATGTAAATCTTAAATTCGTCTATTGATACATTTACACTTATTTTGACTTCTATTCCAGTTGATTTTTCAGTTAAGTTTTGTCGGTTAAAACTTTCAGTATCATACAAAAATATTGGAATGGTATTGAAGCGTAAGCCAACTTTAGTATTTGCTTTCAAATCAACTATCGTTTGATCGGTAATTTCTGTACCTAGCTCTAGTTGGCTTGTCGTAGATTCATTTAATTCCTTCAACGTATAAAAAGAGAAATCTGGCATTTGCGATCTACTAGAACATGCTTTTTAATGATATTTTTTAATCTACGTAAATTAACATCTGCAGGAATAATAATCTCCTTTTGACCTATCTGTTCTATTAGGTAATCTTTGTCCAGTGTTTTTACGTTATACAAAAATATTGGGACTGTTTTAATTATCGCTATTATTTTGGCTTCTACATTTTTGGCCATGGCATCTGTTATTTCTGCACCCAGATCCAATTTGTATTCTACAGATTTCTCATTTTGGCGCATATGTTGGTCTGTTTTCATGAATTGGTGTGAATCCCTATTTCGGTCTGAATACCCATATCGATCCCATCTAGGATACCGATACTTATGGTATGAATCCTCATATTTGTATGAATCCTTATATTTGTATGAATCCATATATAATTTAGGATACCAATTCTTTTTGACTTCAAAAATTGTGAAGTCTTTTCCGTCATTAATAAGTGTAGTAAATTTCTTTGTCAAATAATCCTTTAATTGGTTTACAGACATTGATTTAGGAATGTGGACTTCGAGAAATTTTTCTGTTTCATCTTTGAAAAGTCATCATTTGATAAATAAGGCCGAGAGTACTGAGAATCTATGTTTGACAAGAGTATGTCAAAATTCTTCGGTTTTATAACATATATATCTACTTTCACTGTTTCTATGATACCGATGATTTCGGATGTTTCAACAAATATTGCTGACTTTTCATTCATTTCAGTGTCTGGTATATTGTTTTCACTCATTTGGTAGATTCCGTAAACATCCTAAACAAGAAAAACACTCAAATATTAATTTTTTGTAATCAAATTGATGTTTTCCTTAAAATACCATATTACCTGTGTAATCAATTTCTAAGGCTGCAGACGGGTTTTCAGGTGAAAAAACCCACAACTACAAATCAGGACGTTAAAAGGTTTCACATTTGTTAAATTGAAACGCAAGCACAAAAGGGCTAGACTTTACTTGATCCCCCACGGCTGACTATTTTTTGTAATTTTTTTTGGAATTTTTCAAAACGAATTGCATTTTCGTGTTCTCGACCCCGATTTTCTCGAGAAACAGTCAACAGATTCTATAAAAGAAAAAAAAATTTTTGGTTTGCCTTGGTCCCCCAAGGTAATAAATCCAGAAAAATAAAAAAAAATCCTTTGCGCCAAACCATTTTAAAGGGGAATGAGGGTTGTATGAAGAGGGAATGGCATAAAAGGGGTTCCCTGATCACACAGGGCCCACAAATAAGAAGATGTTGCATGTAACATCGTTTCGAATATTGGGGCCTACCGCATATAGAAACTCTGGTGTGCATGCTTTTTTCATGCATCCAGAGTCACTTTCGCGTGATTTGTGTCTAAGGTATGTATGTGTACATCTTTACTTCAAGCCCCCAAGCCAGCGAGCCCCATGCGCCTGAGAGTTAGAGATGCGCGCACTCACTTACTTTAGACATAATTCCGAGGAAAATTGTTGATCAGAAAATGCATTTAGAGTCTCTTTTTGCCACGGCCTATGATGAAAAAAACATGGTAAGACAGGCAAAAAACACAATCACTCTCTTTTTTTTATCATTATGCCATAAAAGTGGCAACTTTTATTCCCTAAATGTTCGGGCGCCAATTAAAAAAAAATATTTTTTTAACTTTTCTGTATTTTTTGACTTGGGGGACCAAGGCAAAGCAAAATTTTTTTTCACACAATCTATTGACTATTTCCCGTAAAAATCGGGGTCGAAAAATGTCCGGGACAGAAATGTCGGGACATAAGTGTCGGGACAGAAATGTCCCGGACAGAAGTGTCCGGTTTTCCTGATGGGTCCCCCCAAGTTGGGTTTGCAAAAAAGGCCTGTTTTTTAAAATGCTAGTTGGGACGGAAAGCCAGAACTTGAACTTTTCAAAGTCTAGCTGGCCAAAATAATTTTACTAGCATTTTTAAAAGTCTAGTAAAAACAAAATGCCACTAGCATTTTACAAAGTTTGATTTTGCAGGAGATCTCTACTAGCATTTTTAAAGTCTAGTAAAAACAAAATGCCACACTAGCATTTACAAAAGTTTGATTTTGCGGGAGATCTCTACTAGCATTTTTAAAAGTCTAGTAAAAACCAAAAGCCACACTAGCATTTACAAAAGTTTGATTTTGCAGGGAGATCTCTACTAGCATTTTTAAAAGTCTAGTAAAAAGTTTGATTTGCAGATCTCTAAAAAAAGTCTAGTAAGCTAGCATTTCTTAAAGTCTGTTTCTTGTTATATAAGTTCCACTAGCATTTGCTAAAGTCTACTGAAATAAAAATGTCGAACTACTGATTGAAAATATTCCACTTCTATTACGTAGTTGTCCTTAGATCATGTCTGATAGAACACGATTTTATCACGAAATGTTCTCAAACACGCTTTCTCCATGGGGTCCTGCTAGGTCCAGCTATACATAACGATGACACAGACACAGAGAAAAAATGTGAATTCATAATAATTCATTCTGACCGGCTAACAAAAGACAAAAAAACGTGTATAACAGTCCAACAAGCAAACTCAATGTATTAATATGACTCGAAGAGGATTTCCTGGTTGCAATAAACAATTATTTGGCAGTTCAGCAGCTTCTCTTCTGTTCTTGTACGTACCCTTTCGTCATGAGTCAGCTGATGAGAAAACTCGCTCCACAGGACTTCCGGTAGCAGGAACAGCAAACATCGACATACAATAATGAACGATAAACTCATTTTCCTGGAAATGATTAATGCGGTCATTTTTAAATTGTCTTTCGCGATAAAAAAAAGTATACTTTGCTGCACAGTGCTGTTAAGATAGTGATTGAGTCCAATTCTCTATCAGTAGAGCGAGGAATATTCTGTAATTGAGAGACCAATTTCAGGATGACGGCTTTGTTTCCAGAAGCTTCAATAGCGATAGGTGGATCACTCTGCATCTCTCGGCGAGCACCACTAAGGAAGGCAGTGAATGATTGGTCCCCACTTTCTTCTTCTATCTCAATTTCTGCAGACCCATGGACAATAAACGCTGATAAAGTCGGTGTGAAAACCTTAAATCGAATAATAATATAACCGCAAACATAGTAAGTGTTGAAATACCATTCGCGATAATTGATCTACAGCCAATGCGTGCTCTATGAGATTTAAAGTAGCCATTGTATTGATGTCCATCAATGTTGAAGAGAGAAACAACCCATCGAAGAGCAGCGAATTCGGATTGTACATGTAGTCGAACCTTTTTCTCATATATTCTAAGAGCATGACAATGATAGGGAAGGCGTCAAAGAGATTGCTGTCTAAAATAGGGTAAAGAGGTATTATGAGGGTGAAAAGTAAAGCAAAATATACCTTGACTCTTTCGAGATGAGATCGTAGATATTTCTCCATAGGGATACAGCGAGAGATTGTGATTTTAACTGCCGTTTGACTTTCCTTGATCACACGTTGAAAAGGCTTGAGAATCCGTAACACATCACGCAAGTAATCAAAATCTTCCTAAAAGCACTGCCCTTACATTTATAAAAGTAAGGTGAAAACAGCTTACAGATGAAGGAACGGCAATCTTGTTTTTCTTGGCTGTTTGAACGATGCACTGCTCCATTGAGAGGACACAATCGATTGTTGGGATCCAACTGCCCCACCTTGTAGCTACAAACGTGACTAGTCGACGCCGACTTTCACCATTCATTCCTAAAATATTAATATCATATAAAGGAACTCGAATACTTTTGAAATTAACTAATTCATTCTTACCGAGTAAAGAATCCAAATCATGCGTAGCCAGGTTTGATTTGCGCACAGCCTTGATCATGACTCGAAGGCGTCGGAATGCTTGATGACTGTGGAGAGAACGATTCATCGACATCACTAGTGTTCGGTTGATTCCGTGAACAAAGCATGGCACACGCAATGGATTCAGTGCACTGAATAAAATTTTGAATCTTAATGACAATAAAAAATAGACTTACCTCTCTTCCTCTATTCCAATATCGATTTCTTGAATTTCATCTTCTTCCTCGTCAATTTCGTTTTCCATGACTTCCTCTTCATTGATGGCAGTGCAAGCCTCGTTTTCATTATCGCCGTCAGAGTCTTCAAATATACTAGCTGGATCATTGCTGCTATCTACGAAAGGAGCCTCAAGAACGTCTGAATAAGTCACGAAAATATTTCAGCCATTAAAATCTGTTTGAAAAAATTACTCTCACTACGATCTTGGAAGGCTTTGATCATCGAAGAAGCATTGTCTGTTACAATCTTGTAGAACATGAGAGAGTTGGCGCCGTATGTTTTAAGAAGATCTTCTACTTCATTTCTTATCACTTCTGCTGTATGGTTGCGCTCTCGAATCATCTTAATGCCAAGCACATAGTTTTTGAGCATGAAATCTGAAATATTTTCACTACATGCTGACAATAAGAAGAGAAATGCCTAGTTATACCGTGATGGTCCACAACGTGCATGGTGACGCAGATGTAGGTTCGATTTGATTGGTCGGACCAAATGTCTATGGTCAAGCTTGGTTTGTAGGATTCTTTATCCTTGATCTACAAGTGGTCGAATAATGAAGTGTTTTGAATAAATAAGACTAAAACTCTGTAGACTAACCACTGTTCGCAAATATTTTCGAACTGTTTCTGCCTGCATCTCCAGTTTGCGTTTATTGGTATGCGGTGACTTGGGCATTCTCAATTGGATCCAAAGGTTTGCAACCCTCTGACGAACTCTTGTACAAATGGATGTGAAATTACATTAAGACTGAGAGTAGGAAGAGAGAGCATCCGGCCATATAGTGCATTCATGTAGCGGGTCCCTCTGAACATAAAAGAACAAATAAAACTAGCGATAAATTTATAAAAAAATAAGTAACCCACTCTTTTGGCAGTTTAGCACCCTTTTTCGACGAGTACGCGATTACAAGAGGCTTGTGTGCGGAGTCAAGATGAGAGAGCATCGACGTAGTCTTCGCTAGCACTGTTACCACGCATGTAGGACACTGAGCTTGTTCCACATCCACTTCGTACTCTTTGTCGTGCTTATCCCGTTTCTTGATAGGCACCGAGATGATGTTAAACCTCAAAGGCAAAATAATGATTCAGCAGCACACAAAAAAGTAAAAACCTCACCATTTCCAAACAGGGTGAAAGCATCGATGCTGCGCTTGCACGTATTCATCTTCGTTTTCCATTTCAGCCAACACTTCATCATTGATCGGGAAGCACAACGATTGAGAATGGGAGCCACCTTTTTTTTCACCGCCTTCTTGATCACTTTGATTACGTTATTCATCTTACCACAGCCGTTTGAGCGAATGGAGAGCATCGTTGAGAAAGCGAAATTTCTGTAAAGAAGAAGAGATCATAAATAGGCAATATTCTAAGAAAAAGGTACAAACAAAAAAAGTTGAAAATATTCCATTGGTAATTCGAAAGTTTCATTATAACAGATTATAGAAATTTTGAGTAGAAATAGACTGCAAAAACAGACTTTAAGAAATGCTAGCTTATCTTTTTGATTTTACTAGACTTTTAGAAATGCTAGTAAAGATAGGCGGCAAAATCAAACTTTTGTAAATGCTAGTGTGGCTTTTGGTTTTTACTAGACTTTTAAAAATGCTAGTAGAGATCTCCCGCAAAATCAAACTTTTGTAAATGCTAGTGTGGCTTTTGGCTTTTACTAGACTTTTAAAAATGCTAGTAGAGATCTCCCGCAAAATCAAACTTTTGTAAATGCTAGTGTGGCTTTTGGTTTTTAGACTTTTAAAAATGCTAGTAGAGATCTCCACAAAATCAAACTTTTGTAAATGCTAGTGTGGCATTTTGTTTTTACTAGACTTTATAAAGTTAGGGCAAAAATGGCTTACTAGCATTTTCTGTTGGACTTCCAGAAAAAAACTGCAAACCCTGCCCCCAACTCAAAAAAATTTACAATTTCGGTTACCGGCACCCCACCAAATAATAATTATAAATTATCTTCATGATTTGTCCATTCATTTATCTTGCAAAAGTTTAGACAGTTTCGTTGTGTAAACTATGTCGAAACGTGTGGTTCAGCAAACTCTCGATTCCTGGAATAAAAAGACTCGCGTGGACGAGGATAACCAGAGGGTCAGCTGATTACTTACATTTCAATAATACTATTGTCCTTAAATGTTCTGCATGTTCAGATGAATTTCCGCGAAATAATTAGAAGGGAAGAAGCCACCGTTAAATTACTACAAAAAAGAGGACTACTTCCATCGAGCAGACAATGCAAAAAGGGTCATATGATGAATCTCTACTTCGGCTCTAGAATTTTCTGGAAATGCAACTTGAGGCGATGCTGCGAGCAGATCAAAATGAGGGTTGATAATTGGTTCCAAGATACGCGACTTAATTTTGAGAAGATTCTCTGCTTTATGTACAGGTTGCCTTTTATCTTGTTATTTTGTCTTGTTCGTTTTTACTCGCATTTAAGCTTTGCATACGAGCGTACTTCTAATAAGTGGTGCGAAAGAGAACTTGGAATTGCTCACGATTCTGCGGTAGACTACAACTTTATTATGTCACGAGGTTTTATAGAGAACAAGTGGAGTCATCGGTAAGATTTGCTAGTTTTTTTATCTTTAACATTGTTTTGTTGTTTCAATAGGTGGGCCTGGCATGACTGTAGAGGTGTATGAAAATGCTTACACTTATCGAAAGTATCAAAAAGGGCGCCTTTTTCCAACAACGTCGGTCTTTGGTGTATTTGTCGAGAATCGAGGATGTATTTATAGAAATAATAGAGAAAAGGTAAAGTTAACCTTTTTGAATACTCATTTTAGTTTTTAAGGGACGCAGCAACCTTGGAGGAAGTCATCAGTCGCAGAATTCATCCTGATTCAATTATAATTTCCGACATGTGGAAGGGTTAGTTTCTTCTTCTTTTTAGAGAGGCAATTCTTTTTATAGGTTATAACGGCTTGGAACGGAATGAGCTGACTCTCACGCGTTTAAGTGTAAATCATAAGAAAAATTTTGTCGATCCTCAGACTGGAGCACATACCAACACTGTGGAGCTCTTCGAAGAAGCGAAACAAACTGCAAGGCCGAACTTCTCGTCATCATCTTGCTGCATATCTGGAAGAGTTCTGTGGAGGAATCGAAACAAATACAAGGATCCCTTCGACCAACTGCTCAAAGATATTCTTAAAATGTATACACCAAATATACCGTTTAAATTGCTTGCTGATATTGTGTAACTACCTATCGGGCTTTGTAAACTGTATATAATAATATAGAATAATATAATATAAAATAATATAATATATACAGTCGACTCTCGTTGTAACGACCCGCAAGGGGCCGGCTAAAAATGGGTCGTTATAACGAGAGTCGTTATAACGAGAGTCGACTGTAATATAAAATAAATAATATAAAATAATATAATATGTATATAATAATATAATATAGTTGACTTTATGGAGAAAAGTGAAATTACGTGGTAGGTTGGTTGTCATGTAAAGTGCTACCCAAAAAAGTCACTCACTTCCTCACGTCAACCACTTCCAATACAAGAAGAAGCTATACATGAGGAATTGATGAATCTTTCATTAAAAACGTCAAATCTTTGGAAACTTCTCGAGATTTATTATTTATCTAAAAACATACGAGCTGATCCAAAAGAGAAAAAATTTGCGAAAGATCTGCTAGACATTGGTGATAGTATAACTGCTGAGGAGGATGATAACGTCAATGTCAAGTAAGAAATTCTTTCAAAATTGCCAATTGAATAAGAAATTTTTCAAAACTTAATTGAAAATAAACATTACGAAACTATGGACAATGTTATACTGGCATACATGAACGTTATTGCAAATGAATTAAACGAAAACGTTTTCAACATGCTTCTAGGTGAACAGATGATTTTTAAAAATGTTGACACTTGAGAAGGTGAATACCAAGGATTAATGCCTTCAAAAGTACTAAATTATATAACTGTGATATGACTGTGGCTGGAAAAGCTCCGAGAAAAGCGCTCGCCGTCAAAAAGAAGGCTCGTCGTTACCATCCTGGCACTGTTGCTCTTCGTGAGATCCGCCGCTATCAGAAATCGACCGACTTGCTGCTCTGCAAGCTTCCGTGCCAGCGCTTTGTCCGTGAAATCGCTCCACAGTTCAAGACAGATCTTCGCTTTCAGTCATCTGCCGTGCTTGCGCTCCAGGAAGCCACTGAAATGTATTTGACAAGCCTTTTCGAAGACAGCAATTTTTGTGCCATTCATGCCAAATCAAAATTAATAAACTCTTATCGGAATATATTAACAACAAAGAAAATTGTTTACTTTCTCAAAAGTCCTCGAAACAGATATATAATTATGTTACAACCCAAATAAAACACGAAAGTTGAAAATACCTGCTTTGCTTATTAATAATTCTGTGGTTTCTTCCAATGAAGAAAAAGCAGAGAAATGTTCAGAATTCTTCAGCTCTGTTTTTTTCTCCAGCCTCTAGACAGTCTTTACCTCTCCCATTCATGCAAAATTCTAGTTTCTACTTTAGTAGTGACTCACTCCATTTTATTGATTTTTCCCCAATTGACGTTTACAAACAGCTTATTAAGCTTCCCAGTAAACAAAACCACTTACCAGACTCAATACCTTTTATTTTCTTAAAAATGAATGCAGAGCCTTTAGCATACCCCGTATATCGCCTATTTCAATTCTCAATCATGAGCTGTACTACGCCTTATTGGTGAAAATTAGCGCATGTACAGCGAATTCATAAAAAGGGTGATCCTAGCGACGTCTCTTACTATAGACAAATATCACTAACATGTTCTCTTTCTCGAATTATGGAAAAGATGGTCTGTATTCAAATGACTAACTTTTTTGATAAATACCGTAAAATTCCGTCTTTTCAACATGGCTTTCGTGAAAAGAAATCTACTACCACGCAACTACTTGAATCACTCAGTGACTGTACACTCGCTATCGATAAAGGATACATGGTGGACGTGATTTACTTTGACTTCCAAAAAGCATTTGATACAGTATCGCATGTAATACTTCTCCAGAAACTCTACAATTCTGGAATAAGAGGTGCTCTTCTGAAATCAATCCTTTCTTAACCAACGCACTTTCAAAACTAAAATTGACAGCACGCTATCAAACTCTTTTCTAGTAACTAGCAGAGTACCCCAAGGCTCAGTGATTGGACCATTGCTTTTTTTGATAGTCATTGCTGATACAGCTACTATAAGACACCACCCAGAAATCAGACTTAAACTCTTCGCTGACGATCTTAAAGTATACTTGTCTTTTTTCTGACAAAGCTAACACCAAAACACTCCAGGATTTTATCGATGAATTTTTGAAATGGTGCAACCTTAATGAGCTAAAAGTGAACCCAGCAAAATGCTCCGTACTACATCTCGGTTGTAACAATCCCCAAACTAACTACATATTTAAAAATTCTGATATAACGAAAGCCAACCATATATAAGAGACCTAGGTATTCTTATACAAGAAAACCTGAAATGGGACAATCATATAAACCTCATACGCAAAACTGCTTTCTTTCGGTTATATACTCTATTCAAAGCAATTAAATCGAATAATCCTGAATTTCTCAAAAAAATGTATATAGCTTATGTAAGACCACTGTTAGAGACATCCTCACCGGTTTTCGATCCTTATCTTAAAGAAGACATCGCTAAAATTGAAAGAATCCAAAAACATGCGCTTAAAATGATTTACTGGATGCCAAACTATTCAACTTCACTGAAATTCTTTAGAATAGACAGCCTAGAAGAAAGGCGCAATAAGCATGACCTTATTTTTATCCACAAAATATTATTAGGTGAATATGATATTACTGGTTTCCCTTTACTACCTAATTTAATAGAAAAAACTAGGTCAACTACTTATAAAACAAAACTAACTAAAACGAACACTAAGCACCACTTTTTCTATAACAATGCACTCCCCCAAGAAACTAAAACCTCCTCCACCTCACAATTATTTCGAAAAAATATAGTAACAACCACCTTCCCCCCCTCTCTCTCCCTACTTTTCAAAAAGTTTTCTTGAACTCTTATTGTATTAAATCTACTCATATGCTACTCTTGCTAAATGATCTATTTTAACAGTCATGCTTATGTTATTCATCACAGCTTTATTTTTCCTAAGCATTGCAAAAAAGGAAACAGAACTGACATATTTACTCCTGAGGAGCAGGCACCACTTTTTTCAACAGCCGAATCAGATATCCAATGCCAAAAAGCAGACCCAGTCCAAACAGAACGCATGCAAGCTCTAACCCACTGCAGACCCCGTCGCCGAAGTCAGCAGAACACTGTGGAGCTGGTGGTGGCGGCTGGGTAGTGGTGGTTGGAGCAACAGTGGTAGTCATTGGGCCGAGCAGCTCAATATCGAATGTCTAAAAGCTTCACTTCTACAAAAAATTAAAAACAATAAATACTTTTTAAAGCATTAATTGCCTCTTCAATGACCACCATTGCTCATCCAGTCTTAAAGTAGCCGGGAATTTTTTGAATACTAGGCATATTCGACTAAAAGTACTTATTTATTAAAATATATTATCAAGAAAAGAAAAATACAAAAATGTGCGTTTAGCGAGTCATGATATTTTCGCCAGCTAACAATCTCAACCGATCTCTTATAATCAAAAAAGATGGCTGTATGGACGTTCGTGTTTCTCGCGTAAATGCTTCTCTTTTACAATATGTTCCCTACTATATATCTGTGCTTGATGTGTAATAAGTTCTCTTTTTGCTGTTTTTAAGAAAAATATCCTGTTTGATGAATGATATTAGCATAAATAAATTTTATTCTAAAGTTGTGTTTCGAAATGATACGTGCTGCTATATCGGGGGTTTATTAATTTATCGGGACCGGCTCTCAGGTGCCGTTGTACCGGGTGCTATTATATGAAGTTAAACAGTGTCATGTTTCTCTGTCGGCCAACCAAATTCGTCTTAAATGATAAGTGCGAAATGATAAGTGCTGCTATATCGGGGGTTAATTAATTTACCGGGACCGGCTCTTAGGTGCCGTTGTACGGGTGGTATTCTATGGGGGTAAACAGTGTCGTCCTCTGTCGGCCAACCAAATTCGTCTTAAAGTGCCGTTATAATGGGGGTGCCGTTGTATTGGGGTGTGGTTATATCGACACTCGACTCGACTGAAGAGCATCTTTTTGCCTAGCTCCAGCAAAAAAAATACCGTAAAACACCCAATAATAACCCCAAAATACGTTAAAATGACCATCTAACTATGAGTGGTCCGAGACAAAAATTTTTGGAAATTTTATGATTTTTAGTTAAGAAAGTATTTAGAAATGACTTTTTTAATTTTTTTAAGCGGAAAAATCATTCTTTTTGTAAATGTTGTGGTGTGTGGTCGTATTTTATCTTGCTTTTGCATTTTGAAATTTTTTAGAAAGTAGTGCAGGTTTCTTAGTATTCATTTGATTTCTTAGTATTTTCGTATTGAATTATGATGAACAAAAACAAATGCCTGCACTACTTTATCATGTGCGTGCACTACTTTGTACAACCTCCCCCCATACCCTTTGCAATCAGGAGCAAGTTGGGTCTTTGGCCGCGAAGCGGCCAAACATAGAATAGCGCAGGCATTTGTTTTTATTCATCACAATTCAATACAAAAATACTAAAAAATCAGAAATGGAGTATTAGCGTGGTTGTATGTGTTCACGACACCACTTTTGTAGTTTTCACACAAAGTAATCAACGTAGCAGACCTTGCAGATATTTTTGTCTGTATCGAAGTAGTGGAAAAAGTCGCGTAGGAAATGTAGATAATAAACATAATTAGTAAACATTAATCTGAGCTTGATGAGTCTGGAAATGAAAGAAAAAGCTGGATGGAACAATGCTTTGAAGTGAAATTTTTTGCGATAATTTGAAAAAGCTAACCAAAATAGTTCTATCAACGATGATATCTTTGTCATACTCCGACTATAAAAGACCACACATTTTGTATCTATGGATCAGAGCTACAAAATGGTATAATATGACATGCTTAAGAAAGTTCAATTTATGAATAAAAAAATAAAAATATTGTGAACAAAACGCATGACACAACCTAAAATAAGTGATGTCCATCCAAATGAAAAACATTAAACTCTATCTTAAAAAACATACAATCAAAGTGTTCAAAACAAACTTACTTTTTTATTATGCTTCAGCTCCGGAAAACATTCAAAGATGCGGGTTTTCAGCTCTTCCACACGAATACCATCCGGGATATTTATATAACTTTCATTTTGCTCTTCTTTTCCACCAATTTGCTGATAATAAATAAATTTAACATGATTTCCTGAAATTGTTCACATATTTTATATTTATTTAATTCAACATGACAATCCCCAACTGGAAAACCAGCAGATTCTGATGCACTCTCAATGCACTCTGATGAACTCTCAAGCCTCCTACGCCCTCTCCGGGGGCGTAGGGGGTTTGGGGGCTTGGAGTTGAGCTGCACACACAAGCGCACCTTAGAGACCAATAAATAGTGCATACAGGGGCTTTTTCATGCAGTAGGTCCCGCCAATCGAAACTATGTTTATATTTCCCCGATTAATATTTCCCCGATGAAATATTTCTCCGAGGGGTTATTTGGGGGGACCATGGTAAAAAGTGGAATTTTGGTCAAAAAAATTTTACGTCGAAAAATGGTCTTCCGGGCGCTAAAAACATGTTATCAGCACGTTTCAGTGTTAAAAACACGCGAAAATCATCATTTTGGGCGATTTTGGACGACCTACACATTCTATACTTTAGCGCATTTTTTTACTTTAAGATGATTTTCTGCGGAAGTCGATTTTTGGAGAGAAAAAGGCATTTGAAAATTGAGCTAAAACAACATTTAACCAGTAAAAATAGATCATTGATAGCAACGCACTAGGAATACATGAACGAACTGTAGCATTGCGTCTTTATTCAAAATACTGAAATTTGGAGCAAATTTTTTTAAACTATACAAACCTGCCTGTACATAAAAAATTCGGATATTTTAAATTAATATAAGCAATTTGCACTTACACAATAATAATTTAGGAAAAACTGACTTGTTGAGAGTGACGTTGATGATTGACCAAATAATTCAGGACAGTCGTTTGTATGGCCAGAACGTATTGTTATAAAAAAATTCTGCTAGCAGAATAACAACAGAAGTAATAAACGGAAGACAATTCATTTTTAAAGCTTTTACAATTATCAAAACAAAATAAGAAATATAGCGGCTTTCGGTTCTTTTATTTTTATTGATAAGAGCTTTATGAACATACAACCTCAAAAAGACAGAAAAGCGAAAATAAATCTGTTGACTCTGAAAAGCGATAAATAGAGGCATGATTTTTTGATTAGATGGAAATGCTTACAATTTTTTTCAAGATGATGATATGCGGCCAACAGCAGCAAGCTCCACATTGCAAAGAAAATGGTTATACCTTTATTTGTGAAAACTTGGAACACAACTGGATGGAGGATAATGAAGATGAAGCTTTTTTGCCACTTCAACCATGATTTGCCGGGAATGTAATTTGTCACCGCGAATAAAGGTCACATTTTCTTCATTGTATTTTCTGATTCTACATGGATTTCTTTATAAATTAGCTCCTTATTGTCACATGTAAAAATTACTACTGGTGTTCCAAATGTCACTGAAAAATGACTGACAATGACTGACAGTGACAGTCATTGTCAGTCACCCCGAAATTTTTTAGATGTTACTATCAGTCACTGTCCTTTTTTCCGAAAACAATGTCATTCACTGCCAGTCACTCCAAAAAATTGTGGGTTTTACTGTAAGTCACTGTCAGGGAGCCACTGGCTTCTACTAGAGAAAATACGGTAGTATCTAAATCAACTGGATACTACTTTTACCGTCTGAAAAGCACTTAAAACCACTTAGATAAGACCAAACCATACTATTAGGTGTGTCAAGAAATTCCGCTCTATTCCACAATGAAGAGTTTTCTTTCTGTTGTTTTTTTGTTAGTTTTTAGGCTTTCGGTTTAGGCTAGGGTAGGCCAGCGTATGTTTGGACGCGCTCAAACATAACATATCTTAGACTTATGTTTAAGTTTATCCTAACCCTTACCTAAGCCTAAAAAATAACATGAAAATTTCAACAAGGGTGAGGAAAGCAAACCCCCCCCCTCTATTCTGGAGTAGGGGCAGAAATTTCCTGGTTCTAGAATAGTGATGACTTTAGCACTTTTCAAAACTCTGTTTTTACAGATCGATTTTTTTTACCGATATAATGTTGAAAACACGATTTTTTCTTGATCCCTTTGTGGTTTTGGTTCGGGCCTGGTCTCTAGATAAGCGAGGGCCAAAACACACGGGGGATTAAGCGAAAATCATGTTTTTGACATTATATACCAAAAAATATTGTCGGCGAGAAAAATCAATCTGTTAAAACGGAATTTTGAAAAACAACCTAGAAAAAAAGTTATAACAATTTCAAAACCAGGTTATTACTCGACAATCTGTGCTACCGCAACCGTAATACCCTGTAGTACCGCAAGAAGAGCATTGTTCGGGCACTGTTGTCACTTACTGCCATAAGGAGGATCAGTTGTCTGGATACTGGTGCTTGGAATATATCAAATGCATCTTTAGTTATTAATGAACTTATACTGTAGTCATGTCTAACTTATTTTAGTTTGCGTGTAGCTTCAACATTTTTCACTTAAATATGTCATTGTGCTTTCATTTGTTTTTTGTCGGTACGTGACATTACGATGCCGCGCCCGTTTCGATGCCGCCCATTTCGATGCCGCCCAGAAGCATTCGTAGACATGGAGAGGAGGCACAAAAGCTAGCGACATAAGCATTCTTGCAGTAAGTGAAAAATTGGTAGTTGGATCCCTGTAGAGTTTCATAAGACCCGCTGAGCACAGTTCCTTTTTGAAATTTTTGAGCAAATGGAAAAAACACCCATTGATGTTGGCATCTGAAACAGCGAAAACACAAATAGAAAAGTAAATGTGAATATGTCAGAATCTGTACGAATTCTTACCGGAAAAAGCATCTCCGCCCTTTTCGATGCCGCCCTTTTCGATGCCGCCCATTTCGATGCCGCCCATTTCGATGCCGCACAAAACTTGCTCTGGCGAAAGAAAATAATTTTTTCTCGCAACGAAAGAATGTTTTGTGCTTCCGGTCCTTTGCTTTCCATCTATCCCATCTTATTCTTAAAAAAGACAAATCGAAAAAAGGGAAAGGCATGAAGTTGTATAATATTTTTCGCTGAGGAATGAAAGGTGTGAAATGAAACAGAAAGAGGAGTAATAGAGCATAACTATAGGAGTAAGGAATGGTTAGCGATTGGCATAATGAGACGAATGCAAAACCAAACCACAATAAAATCAAAAATAGGTTATTGAATCCTACAAGTTACTAAGGAAAAAATTTTATCGACAAACGAGAACAAAAAGGAAACGATAACATTTGACAACAAGTTATTGATCCATGATGAAATTGTGGGCCAAGCCTCTCAAATACTCCAGAAGATTCTTTTGACCGAAAAGCTCCACCAATGCTAGAATTCTGACTCTTCACGCATCAAATAAGCTTGAAGCTCCCAGAAGCATTCGTAGACATGGAGAGGAGGCACAAAAGCTAGCGACATAAGCATTCTTGCAGTAAGTGAAAAATTGGTAGTTGGATCCCTGTAGAGTTTCATAAGACCCGCTGAGCACAGTTCCTTTTTGAAATTTTTGAGCAAATGGAAAAAACACCCATTGATGTTGGCATCTGAAACAGCGAAAACACAAATAGAAAAGTAAATGTGAATATGTCAGAATCTGTACGAATTCTTACCGGAAAAAGCATCTCTTATAGCGTGTATTACGGCTTGTTCAAAGTCAACGTTGATAGAAACCGGATTGAAGTGTGGCATTATGGCTTTGATCATCCCAAACATTTTGTCATAGGTAGCTCGATTTTTGTTTTTGAGCAAGCAGTAAAGGATTGAAAATCAAAATCAAATGGAATCAACATGGAAATCAAAAAAAATACAGTGCGCTAGCTATACCTGATTAAATGGTGCAGGTGTAATACTGAAAGTGCCATCAACGTAGACGTTTTTCATATCGCTGGTCCATTCTAGATTTCTCGCATGTCCGAAAATCATCACCCTGAAGCAGTAGTACTTTAACTGGTCTGGCAATCCCAAATATTCGGCTCTGTCCTTACCTCTCTGCGACTTGACGAGATTGACTGGATTCTAAAAGTAGTACTGGTTGACACCGAAAGCTAAATGAAAACGAGTAGAGAACCTGAAGGAGAAATTCGGCGTAAGTGATTGGCATAGCTAGATCATTTGACTCCCCGGCGTGTGATTGCTCTTGAAATTCTTCGTCGGAAGCATCCATTTCTAGAAAAAAACTGTCAAACAGATGCGTTAAAAAAGAGGTGTAAACTGGTGTATGGCTACTAATTTTTGGTATTGTCAAGGTCAGGTGCCAATCATGGAGTGAGTATTTATGTAAAATCCAGGGGCGTGTACTACGCTGGGTTCGCGATCGTCGTGCATTGAAGCAAAAAGTGTCTCGGCGAATAATTGTTGAAAAGGCAAAGAAGCTACACACTACTGTGTTTCCTCAAGTCCGTGGCGGTGAAGCTTCGTTCTGTGCAAGCAATAGCTTGTTAGAAAAGTTCCTCGTTCGCCACAACTTTCGATATAGAATGCCAACAACAAGATGTCAGAAGCCTCCGAAGGAATATGCGCAGAAGCTAGTGGATTTCATCATCTATCTTTCAAAGATCCATGAGAAAAAAAGTAAGTTTTTTAATTGTAACTTGTTAAACTGTGATTTTTGTTTTAGATACAGCTACGTATATGCCGCAGATGAAACGCCTATTTGAATGGACCCAACTCAAGGAAAATGCATCGATTTCAAAGGAGCACGTGAAGTAAAATTTTCGATCCAATCTTCAATTAAAGTCACTATTGTTTACAGGTGAATGTCTTATCTACTGGTCACGAAAAGTCTAGAATCACCGTCATGCTTACCGCTGGGTCGAATCGACAGAAATGCTTCCCATATGTACTGATGCCGTACAAACGTGTCAAGCCCGAGGTGGTCTGAATGTTTAAGGGAAAATTGGTTTTGGCATGGGCTGGTGAAAGTTGGATGAATGACGCATAGACAAAGGACTATTTGGAGAAAATTTTTGGCATGAACATCTTTGGGGAACGTTCGCTTGTGTGGGACTCTTTTCGCTGTCACCTTTCTGAATCGACCAAAGAAGAGCTGAAGAAGAGAAAAATCAATGTCACTGTAATTCCTGGAGGCTGCACAAAATTCATACAAGTAAAATGAATGGGTTTTTTCGCGTTTCATATTGGATTTAGGTGCCCGATGTCTGTTGGAATGCTCCCTTCAAAGCGAAGATACAAGTTCTATATGATGAATGGATGGCTGGCGATGAACGTGAATACACTGTCAATGAAAATCCAAGAGCTCCATCTCCTGAAATTTATCTCAAGTGGATCTATGAAGCATGGCAGAGCATCAGCAAGGAGGCAATTGCGAAATCTAGATCTAAGTAAAAGTTATTTAATGACTGAAATGAGAATAAAAAAGCTCAATGATCAAGGGGCTTGGGTTAACTTGGCTCAAAATGAAAAAGTTGGGTGCATACAAATGATTGGAAATACCTTTAAAAAAACTTAAAAATAATTATGGGTGGTAAAGATGTGATTGACTATAACAATTTTTTCCATTACCATAATTATCTAACAACTGAGCTCAATTTTCCTGAACAAGCAAAGGAAAGCTAACTTCAATCTTGTGGCTATTATGCAGATGGTCCTAACGAAGATGCTTTGACAAACCATGGATACCTACAAGGAAAATCCCTTTTCAGAGAAAGCAGAACTTCACAATTTATTGGGCCTTGACCTTGATATTAACAGAAAGCTGGAGTCATCTCCAGTTAGGTATGCAATTCGTAAAAAAATGCTCAAATCACTGTTTACATCACAAGTGCACACCTATTTTCATGCTAATATTTGAAGAGAAGAAGAATTTTCGCACCTTTAGCCATGAATGAAAAACGCTCCTTGTTTTTTTCTCCACCAGGCAAAGATGTTTTCTTTTTTTTTTTGAAGTCGGTCGCTGTTATGCCGGTAATGACTCAGCTCTGCCTTGATAGCACACAATAAATTGTAGAAAAGATTACTAAATATTGATGAATAATCAAAAAATACTTCGATCGTCATTTTGACGCACCATGATTCTGAATAATTCCTTGTCTATTTTGCGCTGCAAATTGTCCCGAAAAAAAAAGCCGAAACCAAAAACCGGGTTTAGAAAAACTGAAAAAACAGGTGTTTTTTAATACCGAGTTTCGGTTTTCCCGGTGTTTCTAAGCCCGGTTTTCATGTTCGGTTTATTGGCCGAAAAACCCGGTTCTCGGTTAACCGACCGAATCCAACCCTACTTCTTACGATAAAAAACCAGTGGAAAGCTGTTCTTTTCACGGGGGAAGCAATATTTTGGGGGCATTTCCAAAAAATGGTTACGGGAGGAGAATTTTCCGCCCCCGTTTTACGAGAGCTCATTTTTACTACAAAGTAGTTTCCAGTAAAGTTTTCAACCTATAAAGTATTCCAGTTTTCCGCATTTTAAAAGTCTTTTGGCCCTGGGTTTTTCTCACTACCTAGGTATTACGATTGCGGTACTACAGGGTATTACGGTTGCGGTACTACATATTGTCGAGCAATAACCAGGTTTTAAAATTGACGTAACTTTTTTTCTAGGTTGTTTTTCATAATTCTATTTTAACAGATTGATTTTTCTCGCCGACAATATTTTTTAGTATATAATGTCAAAATCATGATTTTCGCTAAATCCCCCGTGTGGTTTCGCCCTCGATTATCTAGAGACCAGGCCCGAACCGAAACCACAAAGGGATCAAGAAAAAATCGTGTTTTCAACATTATATCAGTAAAAAAAATCGATCTGTAAAAACAGAGTTTTGAAAAGTGCTGAAGTCACGACTATCCTAGAACCAGGAATGTCTGCCCTACTCCAAAATGGGGGTTTGCTTCACCCTTGTTGAGTTTTCATGTTACTTTAGGTTAGTAAAGCTGGCCCATGTATGTTAGGATAAACTTAAACATAAGTCTAAGATATGTTATGTTTGAGCCTGCCCAAAACATTAGCTGGCCACCTTAGCCTGTAAACTGGAAATCCTAAAACTAACAAGAAAACAACAGAAAGGAAACTCTTCATTATGGAATAGAAAGCGGAATTTCTAATAGTATGGTTGTCGTTATAGGACTACTTCCGCCATATTTTCGGAACATGTTTATTTGACTAGCCGAAGACGAAGCATTTAGCGATTACTATCTGCAAAATTTTGAATTCCTCAATTGAGACAACAAAATTTTATTTCAAAATCATTTCAAATTCTCCGAATTTTTCGATTTTATACCTCCATAGAAATGAGAGATCCCATGTTCCAAGTCCCCTTATCGACCCGATCTTTTTTATTCGGACATAAGGAAAATGGCGCACAAAATTCATATGCACACGAACTTTTGTTATCACAAAAATTTTTTTTTTTCCTTATCGAGAAATTTTCCAAAAAATAATTTTGACCAGAAAATTTTTTCGCCGCACCTAACCCAAATTTTAAATGCTGCCTAATTCAGCGGGCGTGCCATTCTATCAAAGGACACCAACTTCGAAAATTAATGTCTGCAAAAGTGACCTAAAAATCATTGGCCAACCAATGCGAAGCAAAGGCCATAGTATAGGTGGACTAGAAAGCTGCGCTGAGGCCGATGGCGCATCAGCCCAGCTTCATATGTACATAGTACGGGCATCTATTCGCTCAGCATAGTCGATTTACTATATAACTACCCTTAAACAGCATGCCCGCCGAATTTTGAATTCCTCAAGAGACAACAAAAATTTTATTTGAATTCATTTCAAATTCTGAATTTTCCGATTCTGACCACCTTCATAAAAAAGTGCCCGCGCCCCCATGTTCCGGTCCTCATATCGACCCGATCTTTTTTTTTGTCTGACGCGCAAGGCGAGTGGCGCAACAATAGTCATTAATATCACACGAACTTTTTTCGCCGCCAAAAGTTTTTCCTTATAGAAATTTCAAAGTGTTTTTCTCGAAAAATTTTTTGCGCTGCACCACACCCGAAATTTTATTGCATATTCTATTTCACCCGGTTTCCTACCAAGGACACCAACTTCTCGAAAATTAATGTTCGCAAAAATGGGCCAAAGTGAGGTTCACAGCCGAAAGCAGCGCTTATAGTAGATAGTTGATCAGAAGCCGCGCATGCGCCGGGATGGCGCATCAGCCCCAGCTTCACATGTACATAGTACGGGCGTCTGAGCCAGATTCATGCTCAGAATAGTCGATTTACTTATATAACCTCCTTAATACAGTAATACCCGCCAATTCTCGATTTCCTCGCGAGACAACCAAAATTTTATTTCAAATTCATTTCAAATTCTCCGAATTTTCCGATTCTGACCACCTTCATAAAAGTGCCTGCGCCCCCATGTTCCGGTCCCCTATCGATCCGATCTTTTGTTCGACGCGAGTAGGCGCACAATAGTCATTATATCACACGAACTTTTTTGCCGTCAAAAAATTTTTTTCCTTATCGAGAAATTTTCCAAAAAGTGTTTTTCTCGAGAAAATTTTTTTGCGCCGCACCAAACCCGAAATTTTATTGCATATTCCTCGAGCCTTCACCCGGTTTCCTAATCAAGGACACCAACTTTGAAAATTAATGTTTGCAAAAAGTGGGCTAAAAAGGGAGTGTTTCCCACAGCCGAAAGCAGCGCTATAGTAGATAGTTGACTAGAATGCACGCTGCGCCGATGGCGCATCAGCCCCAGCTTCTACATGTACATGGTACGGGCATCTGATGCCAGATACATGCTCAGCATAGTCGATTTACTAAGTACTATTAAATAAAGTAATACCACCTTATTTTCGGTTTCTCGCGAGACCACAAAATTTTATTTCAAATTCATTTCAAATTCTCCAAATTTCGATTTTGAGTACCTCCATAAAAGTGCCTGCGCCCCCCATGTTCCGGTCCTCATCGACTCGATCTTTATTTTATTCGACGCGCAATGAGCAGGCGCACAATAGTCTTTGATATCACACGAACTTTTTGCCGCCAAAAATTTTTTCCTTATTGAGAAATTTTCCAAAAGTGTTTTTCTCGAGAAAATTTTTTGCGCCGCACCACACCCGCAATTTTATTGCATATTCCTCGAGCCTTCACCCGGTTTCTAACCAAGGACACCAACTTTGAAAATTGATGATCGCAAAAAGTGGGCTAAAAGTGAGTGTTTCAGCCGAAAGCAGCGCTATAGTAGATAGTTGACTAGAATGCACGCTGCGCCGATGGCGCATCAGCCCCAGCCTCTACATGTACATAGTACGGGAATCTGATGCCAGATTCATGCTCAGCATAGTCGATTTACTTATGAAACTACTCTTGAATACAGTAATACCCGCCGAATTTTGAATTCCGCGAGACAAATTCAAATTTATTTGAATTCAAACCTGGTCAAATTTAGGTTTTCTCACTTTTAGTACCCCACTTAAAAATAAAATCGCTCCATGGGGACTCATCATTTCTGACCAAACTTTTTTATTTGACGCCCCACATTTGAGCGCACAAAAATCTTATGCGAACACGAACTTTTTCGCCGCCAAAAATTTTTTTCCTTATTGAGAAATTTTCCAAAAGTGTTTTTTCGAGAAAATTTGCGCCGCACCACACCCGAAATTTTATTGCATATTTCTCGAGCCTTCACCCGGTTTCCTAATCAAGGACACCAACTTTGAAAATTAATGTTCGCAAAAAGTGGGCTAAAAGTGAGTGTTTCGTACGGGGCAAAGCACGTCATAGTATAGGTTGATGCTCACAAGTGCATTTTGGTTGGAAAGCTCGGATAAAAGTGTGTCCTGATAGTAGAGTTGGGCCTATTATTTAAATGAACTATTTTGTGTTGTTGGAAGACTGGCTTGGGGCATACTCCAATGTCTTTTATGTCAAGTTTCTGTTCGGGTGTTTGGAAGAGGTCTGGATGCCAAGCTTCTGCAAATTAACTTTGTTTCTGACACTAGTGGCTTTTTTTATTTAGTCAACTTTCAATATACTGATATCACTTAGCGCTTACCCTAAAAATAATTTTAGACAATTTTTTTAGCAAAATATTTAAATGCATGACATTTTTTAAAGTAAAAAGGAATGTGCCCCAATAAATTGCCTTATTCTAAAAAGCGACATGTGATTTTTTTTTAATTTTGACAATATTCAGACCATCATTAGCTTTGTGTTTTCCATGATTTGATATCGAAAAATAAGTATGCAGTAATCAATAAGCAAGCTAAAAGTGACGTTGTTTGGCTAACTTTTTCTAATCGACTTAGTGCAACTTTCGGTTATAAATGCTCCGTAAGTGTTCTTTACAATACGCTTTTATGCTAAGTTTTTTTTACATATGTTCACAGGCTGTAAGTTAAATAAATAACTCCCCCCCTCTAATAACTCCCTACCCCCAAAGGATGGTTGTTAAATAACTCCCCATGGGAGTTAATAGAGTAAGTACGGTACCTCTATGATTTTACGTATGATAGGACAATTTATTTTTGATTTAACAAAATTTTATTTTTCCGCTATCCACGTGGATATTGTGTTTAGAACTCCCGCTAGAAAAGCTCTCAATTCTGACGTTGGATTCGTGATCAGCATGGTCGATTTGCTTATGAAACTGTTTTCAGAATTCAGAACTAGGTGATGGAAAATTTCCGAGGAGTTTTCCGAAAATTCCTGTTAAGATTAAGATATTTTACGGTCAAAGAAAAATTGGAAAATATCTTTACCTTTATTTTGTTTAGATGTCCAAGAAAAACAAAATACATAAATGAGGATTCCCGATTCAGGTTCAGCATGGTTGATTTACTTGAGAAACTGCTCTTTGAATTCCGAGGTCACTAACAATTTTCAATTCCCTTCAAGACAACAAACATTTAAACTTGGAAAACTTTTGAAAATTCAATGTTTGAATGTTTGTTGTCTTGAAAAGAATTCTGTATTTGACAGTGAATTTCTACTGAAAAAGCAATTTTTCAAGTAAATCAATCATTCTGAACCTGAATCCGGTGTCAGAATTTTGATTTTGCAAGTATTTTACGCCAAACTGTCTTTAGTATTAAAAATATTAAGCATTAAAAATATTTCAGAAGTGTTTCCTGCAAAATAGATATTTTCCGGATTTACGAAATTTTCCGGAAAATTTTTTCAAAAGATATTTTCCGGAAAATATCCCAACCCTATTCAGAACTTGTCAAATTCAAATTCCGCTCAAGACAAACAATTTGAAAAATTCAACGTTTGATTTTTTTTATCTTGAGCGGAATTTGAATTTTGACAGTGAGTGTTGGATTCTGAAAGCAGTTTCATTAGCAAATCGACCATGCTGATCACGAATCTGCTGTTAAAATTAGAAGTTTGTCTAGCGGAAAAAATTATAGAAACTCGTGTTGCAACTTATATAATGGCTTTGAATATTTTGTGACGATTATTTTATCAACTATTGCCATATTTAGTGTCAAAAAAACCGCGACTGTTTGCTCTTTTTTATTTGCTTTAGGATTAACGTTTCATTGTCGTTCAAAAAAAAAGTTAAATGCATTTTTTCACAAAATTTTTGTGTCCTAAAAATGACATGTCATTTTAAAATGCATTTTATCTGCAATTTTTAAGCAAAAAATTGAAAATGAAGTATGCGCTAGAAAGCGCACTTCCTCCTCCACAAAATAAGATTATAAAATCCTGTGAGTGTTTATGTAATCGTAAAGCTATAAATCTGTATATAAAAAACCTTTTTGAAATTTTAGTCAGTTTATAAAAATAAATTTTTCCGCGGAACGACTGCCATTGCTGCCAAAACCACTGCGATAGAAATACTCAGCACAAAAAAGTGGTATAGAGGAAACATACGTTACGATCGGCCTTTTGCGTGTCAATAAACAAAAAATGTTTATTGTTGTATCAAGTACAGGGTGCTTCAATTTTTTCACCCACATTTCGGCTCTATGTGTGATGGTGGTCCCTCCGAAAAATATGCCTTGGTCCCTTTGTTGTTTTTTTTCGTGGCTTTTTTTAAATTCAGCAATGTGATAGAGAAAAAGATTTATGGTGCAATAAATGTTATGAAATACGATTTATTTATTTTCTACACAATAGACATTGTCTGTCCTAGAAGAATCGATGGCCTCGTAAACATTAAAATAGACTTTAGTTTATTTTTGTCAGTGTCAGCCTTCACCCGGTTTCCTAATCAAGGACACCAACTTTGAAAATTAATGTTCGCAAAAAGTGGGCTAAAAAGTGAGTGTTTCGTACGGGGCAAAGCAGCGTCATAGTATAGGTTGATGCTCACAAGTGCATTTTGGTTGGAAAGCTCGGATAAAAGTGTGTCCTGATAGTAGAGTTGGGTGGGCCTATTATTTAAATGAACTATTTTGTGTTGTTGGAAGACTGGCTTGGGGCATACTCTCCAATGTCTTTTATGTCAAGTTTCTGTTCGGGTGTTTGGAAGAGGTCTGGATGCCAAGCTTCTGCAAATTAACTTTGTTTCTGACACTAGTGGCTTTTTTTATTTAGTCAACTTTCAATATACTGATATCACTTAGCGCTTACCCTAAAAATAATTTTAGACAATTTTTTTAGCAAAATATTTAAATGCATGACATTTTTTAAAGTAAAAAGGAATGTGCCCCAATAAATTGCCTTATTCTAAAAAGCGACATGTGATTTTTTTTTAATTTTGACAATATTCAGACCATCATTAGCTTTGTGTTCTTTATGCGATTTGATATCGAAAAAATAAGTATGCAGTAATCAATAAGCAAGCTAAAAGTGACGTTGTTTGGCTAACTTTTTCTAATCGACTTAGTGCAACTTTCGGTTATAAATGCTCCGTAAGTGTTCTTTACAATACGCTTATGCTAAGTTTTTTACATATGTTCACAGGCTGTAAGTTAAATAAATAACTCCCCACCCTCTAATAACTCCCCAGCTCCAAAGGATTGTTGTAAAATAACTCCCCATGGGGAGTTAATAGAGGTACGGTACCTCTATGATTTTACGTATGATAGGACAATTTATTTTTTTGATTTAACAAAATTTTATTTTTCCAAGCTATCCACGTGGATATTGTGTTTAGAACTCCCGCTAGACAAACTCTCAATTCTGACGTTGGATTCGTGATCAGCATGGCCGATTTGCTTATGAAACTGTTTTCAAAATTCAGAACTAGGTGATGGAAAATTTCCGAGGAGTTTTCCGAAAATTCCTGTTAAGATTAAGATATTTTACGGTCAAAGAAAATTGGAAAATATCTTTACCTTTATTTTGTTTAGATGTCCAAGAAAAAACAAAATACATAAATCGAAATTCTGATCCCGGATTCAGGTTCAGCATGGTTGATTTACTTGAGAAACTGCTCTTTGAATTCCGAGGTCACTAACAATTTTCAAATTCCCTTCAAGACAACAAACATTTAAACTTGGAAAACTTTTGAAAAATTCAATGTTTGAATGTTTGTTGTCTTGAAAAGAATTCTGTATTTGACAGTGAATTTCTACTGAAAAAGCAATTTTCAAGTAAATCAATCATTCTGAACCTGAATCCGGTGTCAGAATTTTGATTTTGCAAGTATTTTACGCCAAACTGTCTTTAGTATTAAAAATATTAAGCATTAAAAATATTTCAGAAGTGTTTCCTGCAAAATAGATATTTTCCGGATTTACGAAATTTTCCGGAAAATTTTTTCAAAAGATATTTTCCGGAAAATATCCCAACCCTATTCAGAACTCACTGTCAAAATTCAAATTCCGCTCAAGACAAACAATTTGAAAAATTCAACGTTTGATTTTTTTATCTTGAGCGGAATTTGAATTTTGACAGTGAGTGTTGGATTCTGAAAGCAGTTTCATTAGCAAATCGACCATGCTGATCACGAATCTGCTGTTAAAATTAGAAGTTTGTCTAGCGGAAAAAATTATAGAAACTCGTGTTGCAACTTATATAATGGCTTTGAATATTTTGTGACGATTATTTTATCAACTATTGCCATATTTAGTGTCAAAAAAACCGCGACTGTTTGCTCTTTTTTATTTGCTTTAGGATTAACGTTTCATTGTCGTTCAAAAAAAAAGTTAAATGCATTTTTTCACAAAATTTTTGTGTCCTAAAAATGACATGTCATTTTAAAATGCATTTTATCTGCAATTTTTAAGCAAAAAATTGAAAATGAAGTATGCGCTAGAAAGCGCACTTCCTCCTCCACAAAATAAGATTATAAAATCCTGTGAGTGTTTATGTAATCGTAAAGCTATAAATCTGTATATAAAAAACCTTTTTGAAATTTTAGTCAGTTTATAAAAATAAATTTTCCGCGGAACGACTGCCATTGCTGCCAAAACCACTGCGATAGAAATACTCAGCACAAAAAGTGGTATAGAGGAAACATACGTTACGATCGGTTTGCGTGTCAATAAACAAAAAATGTTTATTGTTGTATCAAGTACAGGGTGCTTCAATTTTTTCACCCACATTTCGGCTCTATGTGTGATGGTGGTCCCTCCGAAAAATATGCCTTGGTCCCTTTGTTGTTTTTTTTCGTGGCTTTTTTTAAATTCAGCAATGTGATAGAGAAAAAGATTTATGGTGCAATAAATGTTATGAAATACGATTTATTTATTTTCTACACAATAGACATTGTCTGTCCTAGAAGAATCGATGGCCTCGTAAACATTAAAATAGACTTTTAGTTTATTTTTGTCAGTGAATTTTATCGTGGAACCCTTTAGATATACAGTCAACCCTCGATTTAACGACACCTTAGGTCGGTCCCCAGGGGTGTCGTTAAATCGAGGGTTGACTGTAATAGAACACAAGAAAAAAAATAGCCCAACGATACGAATCCAACGATTCGGAAAATCAAGGTTGAGCATAGCCAGCACATCTAGTCCCGAATGTGGCGAAGCTCCATTTTGCGTGAACACCAGTTGGTCGAAATTAGACCATTGATGGAGTCAAGGAAACATTTGATTTCACAGCAAGGCCAAACATAGCTGTGTATTGATGTTTTCCTCAAAGAAAAACGGCCTAACGACACCATAAGGACTAATATCCGCCCGAACAGTCACTTTTGTCAAATGAAGGGGGTCCTCGGCATACCATTGCAGATTTCAAATTTAAAAAACGATAGGAAAAAGAGAAATCATTAAAATACCCATAACTTGACAAAAAAAATTGACGTAATAAATCAAAATTTTTTTAAACAAAATGGTAGACTCAGGGCTCTCGCATAAGTGATTAAAAAAATTGGGCGCGAATTTGAAGAGTTATAGGCAAAAGAAATGTGTAAATATACCTAATTCAAAAAGCTGAGCCGGTTTAGCTCAGATCGAATAACCTAAAATCGCGTTTTATTAACTTCTAAAGGTGTTTTAGACCGTAAAACGATAGAAAACATGTTTTAGCGGGTGCTCGTACATTTTTTGGTCAAAAAATTTTTTGACACAAAATTGACTTTTTGCCTTGAGGGACCAAGGTAAAGGGTACTGGAGAGTAGCCGGATACCTTAGTTTTAATTTACGCAACAGTGTTCTACCTTGTTTTGGTCACTGGAGCTGGGCAAAATAAGTCTCTATATGCATTTTTGACCATGAGTCTTGCTCGGAATCATGTCTAAGGTAAGTGAGCGCGCGCATCTCCAACCCATCAAGGATCCTGCACCCCGTCGGGAACGCAGGGGGCTTGGAGTTGAGATGCGCACACCCACATACCTTAGACAAAAATCACTCGAAAGGGACTTTGGATGCATGAAATACTTATACCAGAGTTTCTTTACGCGGTAGGCTCCCGTTAACAAAAAACATGTTCAAATTCCATCTTTTGAGAGTATTTTTAAATACTTAAAAGTACCATTTTAGGTACTAATTCGGTTTAGCCCCACACTCCCATTTTTGATTTTTATTTTTCTTTGATGCGACAAACATCTTTCATTTATTCACATAGATACAAGTCAACAATTTGTGAAATACAGACCTGATGAAGTACTGTTCGCAAATCTCACGGAAAAAGTTCTTGTGGTAAAGCAAAAATGGGGTGTGGGGCTAAACCGAATTAGTACCCCATTTTAGGTTGGCTTACCTTTGTTCCCAAGGCGAAAAATCGATTTTGGTCAAACTATTTTTGGCCAAAATTTACGAGCACCCCTAAAAACATGTTTTTATCGTTTTACTGTCTAAAACACCCTTAGAAAATGATGAAACGCGATTTTGGGTTACGTGATCCGAGCTACTTTAGCCAAAAGCTGCGTTGTTTTAAATTTTTTTGACTGTTTGTCGAAAAAGATCCACTGAACTAAGAATTGACTACTGACAAATGTTCTGAATAAAATGAAAAAAAGGATCATTGGGAAACGAAACATGTGTGCATCAAGTTTACAAGAAAAATAAATAAAAGAATCATACAAACCCCTCCTTTGATTATTCCGGTCTGCTACTTTTTTTGACAAAGCATGTCTACTCTGTTCTGCATTTAGTAAATACCTCGAAGGCGGTGAAAAAAATATCCACAGGCCTGCTGAGACAAGAGAGTGTGCGCTAAATTTAAAAATACAGTTACAAAGACCAAGTCTCGGTTCGTCGGTTTAGGCAAAAGTTTCGGTCCAGAATTTATGAATTTTTTTTTTGAAAAGTGCTGTTTACTAAAATTTGCTGCCCGAAGGTCTCGGTCCTAAAGTCCCGAAGAAGCCTCTTTTCTTAAGTTTAACAAAAGTTACAAAAAACTTGAAAAAATACCTATCAATCAAAGAAAGCCCGCAAGCGGAAGTGTAGAGGCACAGTAAACACACAAACATGTAATAGAATTTTAGCAAAAAGCCGTGTTGCATAAAACGCTTATGGCGCATTTATTACTCAAAGTGGCACTGAATTGTGTAAAAAAATTATCAATGAAATACAAAGGATTGGGGGTTAGCAATATTTTGTTAGGGACACTCTATTCCCGGCCATTTGTTTAAATGAAGGCGGGACAAAAAATAAATTTGATTACTTGAAGAAGCTAAAAGTCTGAAGCACAATTTGACTCTTTTCATGCCCAATAAATAATGGCAGTAAGATATTATTGATTTAGATTATCCCTAGACAATGCTCACTAATATTATTTTTAAAATACAATTTCAATAGTAAATGGCAACAATAGACTGTATACGTCTGATTTCGAGACCTCTCTGCAACAAAAAATAAGTCTTGAGCCCTTTTTCGGGCCAGGAGTTAGATAGAATGCACGGGCCATGAATACTGAAAATACACTACCGTATCAGACCATGTACCCTTGTATACAACATGCCCATGCGTAGAAGTTGACTGGTTTTGGGGTATTTTTTAATTCGCAATTTTTTTTGCAGTATGCCCTAAAGTTCCTAAGATTTTGCCTAAATTAAAAAAAAGCGATGCTTTTTTCCGACAAAAACACTCCTTTTTTCGACCAAGTTTGTATTTGCATTTTTCTTTGAGTTTTTGTCCCAATTTTTAATATTTTTAGCAATATCGTGTAGCCCAGGATCTCAGATTTCTAACGAGTTATCAAACTCCACTGAAAATATGGATCAATTTACGAAATATAGAGATTTAGGGACCTAGACAATATAACACCTATTTTTCAAACCCCTAAATCTCTCCATTTATGAAAATTTTCACTTTAGTTTGATACTTCGTTAGAACGAAGAGATCCTGAGTACACAATAATGCTGAAAATTTTAAAAAGTTGAAACAAAACTTAAAGAAAATGCAAATACAAATTGGTCGGATAAAAGAGTGTTTAAAACGTAAAAAAGTATTTTCCGTTAACACGGCAAGGCCTGAAGCGCCCAACTTGGACGTTGATAGAGCAAAGTGTGCTGAACACGATAGTGCGGGTCCTTTTGCTTCAATGGTAGGCCAAGCAGGTGAAAAGGGGTCCCGAAAGTAACAAATTGTTCGTGGTCAAGATCCTCAGATACCCACAGGTTTTCAAGTGGTGCGCCATGATTGTCATACTGCACCAGGTTGCCAAGTTAGAGTCAGAACTCCATGAGAAAATATTTTCACACCAAATTTACCTTAGAAAACTGGTTAGCTAGCAAAGTTTGACTCAACGACAAAACAGTATTTGGAAGGGTAGGATGGCACGGACTTGGACATTTTCAAATTTTAGCTCTCACTATATGTTACCATTTTCTTTCTGTAATAGCCCAAATGAAAGTATAGTACAGGGTGTGTCAAATTACGCGCACTTTTTTAGAAATTTTTCAAAATTTTGTATCAAATGAAAAATACATCTTCTTGATTAATTTTGACCGATATGTTTGCTATTTGTTGTGTCCTAGCGGAAGGAGAGAGAGGAGGCGGAGAGGCACCAGCGAGCAAGCGAGAGAGAGAGAGACACACGACTAGCTTAATTCTTTCATTCCACTAACGACTGATCTAAACACAGACGTTCAGATCCTTATATACTGTTCAATACAACATATGTATAAATCGTC
>JAMRYI010000658.1:0-90324 GCA_029231635.1 Ditylenchus weischeri
GGTGGGCCAGACGAGTTCCACGTTTGCAAACCTTTGCAGCAGCTTGACATTGATTGTGGTTTACAATGCAACATTGTAAAATCACAATAATCTAAGATTTTTAGGAATTGAAACTAGATTATTTGGCAGTTTTTACAAATTCTCCTGGCTTTTCGGCATACAATCCAGTGGAAAGAAGAATGGCACCGCTTTCAAAGCATCTATCCGGTGTTGTCACTACCAGTCGCCACATTTGGGACTCACCTGATTCTTTCAGGCAAAACCATTAATGGAGAATTTAGAGAGGCGGAACTTTAAAGCTGCGGCAGAAATACTTTTGTGACGTTTGGTCGTAAAACTTACTTTTAGTATAAAAATTTAACCTGGAATATTTGAAAATACGTCTAGTACAATCAATGGCCACCGTTTTTAATACAGTACATCGAAAAGATGCTGCGGAATTGCCATATCTCTTCCTCCTTGAGAACAACATTGGCTCACAGACATGTCCGCCAAAGTCGTTACACACTGCAGATCCGAAAAATGCGGAAAAGACTGGTGCTGTGGAGGTTACTGATGCGCAAACTTCCAAATTTCCTACCATCATTTCTCCTGCGCCTATCCCATGTGTTTTTGACGCAAGAGGACCAAAGAGTAGCTGAAGAGGTGATGAAAACCTGAATTTGAGATTTGGCAGACAGACTCGCACTCAGCAGCTGCTTTTCTGAACCCATTTGCTTTGATCAGGCAATTGCCCAACTATGAAAGACAAGTATGAGAAAATGATGTGTAAGCATTGTCGGCTTTATATGTCTAGCGTCGTCTGGAAAAATGCACATGAAAAAGGCTTGCCAAGAATTTGAAATGGATTTCATGGATTTCCAGGATTCTGAAGAAACCGTCATTGAAGACGAAGTAGATTTGCTGAGGAAATGAGGCAAGTGCGAGCCCTTCAAGAAAAACCTATCAAGAATTAGAAATGGAAAACTTAAAATATGAGCCATAATAAAATATGGACTATATGCTTTAATCTTATTTTGCCATAACACAATTATTTTTTATATAACGCGCAAAACAGATAAACAAATACACAAAATAGTTTCAAATTTTTAAAACTGATTTAAACTATTCAAGAAAATTTTCTTGTGAAATCTGACATTCTGTCAGAAAAAGACCACTTACCCCCACCTCTCCCCGTCAGATTTTTTGTCAGATTGGGCTGGACCCCCACCCCTGTCAGCGTGACATAATTTGCGTTGGACGTTCCCTATGAAGCGTATTTTCAGAAACAATATGTGCTGGAACTATTCACACGTACCGTAAAGCTACATACAGCCAGAAAAAGTCAAGGTGGGCAGGTCTAGGAGCTCCTGCATTAAAACAGTCTCTATAGTTCCAAAACCCGAACTAGCTGTATGTGGCCAACATAAGGTCAATCGCACTCCACCAAAAACCTAGAAGCGCGATTAATACAATAAGAATGCGTGGATATCCTAAGTTAGGAATCTCTTAACAGTGAAATTTTATTACGAAAATATGCTGTTACAAAAAGTGCTTGTTACAAGAACTTGCTGTTACGAAACTGTTAGTTACAAAAATTCGCTATTACGAAAAAATTTGTACGCAAATTTTTACGCAAATGTCCGTTACGGGTACACGACAAAATTTTCCCGACAAAAATTTTCCCGACAAAATTTTCCCGACATTATTTTCCCGCGACAATATTTTCCCGACATTATTTATTATTATCATTATTTATTTATTTATTGTGTTTTTTTCTGTCGTCTTATTTCAACCAATGTCGGCATTATTGGTTGTCCGTTTTTTGTGTTTGCTTTTTTCTATTCTTTTCATGCTCCATGGACATTTTTATTTACGAATATTCAGAATATCTTTCGTCGCAATGGCTAACGCAAATGTGGCTTGAAACTGGCTGCGTGGAGTCTTGGCCATCGCTCAGAACAATCCTGTATGACTTTACAACTTTATTAACTTTTTACTGCAACACTTTTTTTACAGGCGGGCAACTAAGGTAAAACTCAACCGTATGCTGCTAACTCAAACCAGGGAAATGTCGTTCATTCATGATGGAAGGATGTACTTCAAGCACAGGGTTCTCAGAGCGGGAAGCATCTCATCTATGTGTGATCAGCAGTCAAATGGTTGTAAGGGAAGAGCTTGGTTTCAACAGGACGGCGCGTTTATCAAGTTAGTTCTATGTCTAGTGATTATCTCTATTGATTATTTGTTTTAGGATCATCACTCAGCATGGCAGTGAAGCAAATCCATCAAACATCCTCAGTACGGCAGTGCGCAACGAAAATAAGCACCTTGCCAGAACGACGACTATGATAACACCTTTTTTTAACAAGGACGAGCTGATGAATGGCTACTGGCAGACTCTGGGATGGACGTGCAAATCGACGGTCGAATTCCGATATTTGGTCGCCGAAGTATGCCACGTCGGATGGGACAAGTGCTGCGCCTCTTTGTGGATGGAACAATCACGACTAAGGTTGGCGAAGGCTCGGATTTTTCGATTCAAAGAATCGAAAAGTCGATTGGAATCGAAAATTTTCGAAGAATCGGATCGAAAGTCGAAAATCGTTTTTTCGAAGAATCGGATCGGATCGAAAGTCGTTTTTTTCGAAGAATCGGATCGGATCGATCGAAAGTCGAATTTTTTTTTGAAGAATCGGATCGGATTGAAAGTCGAAAATCGTTTTTCGAAGAATCGGATCGGATCGAAAGTCGAAAGTCGTTTTTTTCGAAGAATCGGATCGGATCGAAAGTCGAAAATCGTTTTTTCGAAGAATCGGATCGAAAGTCGAATTTTCGAATAATCGGACCGAAAACCGAAAACCAAAAATTTTGAAGAATTAACTCAGACTAAACGTATAATTTTTGAGCTATTAGATTTCATAGTTAGTATTTTTGAATAACAATAACATTGACTAATCGACAAACGACATAAAACAACGATCAGCTATCATTTTCTAACAGTCGCAAGTCGCTTTATCCAAGACCTTCTTGAAATGCTCCCAGACGACACTTGGCATTCTTCCTTAATACAAAACATATCTAATTAGAACCAGATAAAATTGGCAGAATAGAATCAGAATTGACTCCAAGTCGGAAGTCAGCCAAAATCGATTCTTCGAAAATTTTCAAGAATCGGATCGGATCGAAAATCGTTTTTTTCAAAGAATCGAATCGGATCGAAAGTCGAAAGTCGGAATTTTCCGACTTTTCGACTGAAAAAGTCGAAAACGAAGAATCGCTTCGCCAACCCTAATCACGACTGCTCCGCCGTTGTTTGACAGGTTTCTTTTTATTTCACATTCATTGTGAATATGTTTCTTTAGGTGTTTGTGGTCTTGGCTGAACGAAATGCATCTGTCTTCCCGAAGTTGCAACAGTACTACTTCAAACAAGCGCATGACTTATCGAAAACTCTTCCAAATGCTTCATTGAATCCAGCTTTTGTTTCATGTGACTTCGAATTAGCTATCCAAAATGCAGCAACATTTCCGTCACTGTGATAGCAAGAAGTTATGATAGATTTTGAAGTGGCTATCCGAATGCGGTTAAAGATATTTTAAATTTTATATTGTGTTTAGACTTAATTTGTTGACATTGATCATCGGTGCTGCCACTTCAACTACAGACGTGGATCGGAGGACAGGATGCAAATAATCAATACGCCGTGCCTCGCTTTTTGCACGATATGTGGAGCCATAGTGATAACTTGATGCAGAACAACCCGAAATCTACAAGTGTATTGGAGTCATGGCATCATTCGTTAAATGCAGTTGAATGAGAAAAAGTTGACTTCCAAAGTGCTGAATAAACAAAATGCTGAATCCTACCAATGCCGAATCAAAATTCTGCCGAATCCTCCGTTTTTCGAATTGCTGTCTTGACGGGAAAACAAAAAATCGAGTTTGAAATTGGCGAATTCAAAAATGACCAATTTTCATATGACGAATTAATTTTTGCCGAATTATCATTTGCCGAATTGTCCGTTTGCCGAAATAAAATTTGCCCGCTGCCACCCGAATAATTCAGGATTTTTTATTTTCTGCTTAAGACAAACATGTTTCAATTTTTACTGTCCACGCATATAAAAACCAATCTTATATCTGTCACAGCCTTTCAAAATTTGAATTTCCTTGTAGTTCAACTTAAACAAAACGCCAAGAATTTAATTGTAGATTTTAAGCGCTTTTCTAAAATTTTGTCGCTTTAGTCACTCGAATATCAGACAACAAATGCATTGGCTCAACAAATGCATTTAAAAAGTAGGCAATACATGAAGATACAACCGTTACTTTATTCTGGTTCAATTTCCAACACAATATTCAGGTCAAAGAATACATTTCGCACAAGTTACCACTGTCCTGCAGCCACGGATCCCGATATATTTGAGAAATAGTAGCACGCGTCGACGGATCAGGATCTAGTATTTTATCAGAGCTAAAATTCTGACATAAATATATTCTTGTTTGACTAGACTATTCAAACTAATTACTTAGCGGTAGCACGTCAATTTTATTCCAAGGCCTTTTATTCATCGTTTTTCCATCAGCCCAGCATTTGAAACGAATAGTACATCTGCAAAAGTTAAATGCTTGTAAATTTAGCCTGCAATAACCACCTAAAACAAACCTTTCCGGGGATCCCCACCTGAATTAGGTTGATAAAACGAACACACGGTTTGCAAATATTCAAATATGCACAAACCATGTTTGGTAAGCAACAAATTCTCTGGTTTGATGTCGCGATGCACAATTCCATTGCTGTGAATATACTCCAGGCCGTCAATGAGTTGAGAGAAGAAGAACTTGGCTTTCTCTGGATCCAAAATTCACGTTTGATTGCCATTTTTTTGAAAACCAATACAAATCCAACCTATCCTATCAAACAGTTCACCACCATCCGCATACTTGCTGTACTTTCAGAAGCAATTCTCTGTGACATCACTGGTAAAGTCGACTTGGAAGCTGGCTGTAGTCCGTTTCGGCACACTGCTACCTAAAAAGCTTGTTGTTATGCGTTCAGATTTTTTATTTTAACTCACTTCTTGATAGAGACCCTTCTGTTGCACATTCTTAACCTTAACTTTCTTAACTTAAAAACCGTCAAACAGTAGATATAATATAGAAGGATTTTGACACCGAAAATAGGATAAACAGCTTACAATGACGAAGTTTCCACACTTCTCTTGCTTTTGCACTTAGCTTGTTCCACCTTCTTTAACTGCATTCTGCCTCTTAGCCGAGAGTTCTGCTCTTGATTCAGCTTCCAGCCGTTTTTCATCAGCTCGTTTCACTGAAACAAAAGCGCCTTCATAAATAGGTACAACAAGGGTAACAGCTTACAAAGACGAATTTTTCCTGCATCCTTTGCTCTTGCAGCTACAGCTTCTTTCACAATTTTTCTTGTGTTCTTTGCTGCCATCGAAGCCACTCTTGCATTCAGAGTCCTCTGAGCTCTCGCTAACTTTGCTATCGGCTCCTTCTGCACCACAGTGGCACGTCTTGTTTGAACCATCAGGCTTGCCTAAAAACCCAATAGAATATTTTGAAAAAGAGGACAGAAAAAAAGGGCATAACTACAGAATTTTTAGCACAATTTTTATACGAAAATGTAGCCTATACATTTAGCTGCCAGAAAAGTCAGACCAATTTTGCAGAGTCAGAATTTTTAAACTAGAGACTGTTTGAAGCAAACAAGTGGCATTTTTCCGAGTAAAAATTGGGGTTTTTGCGTTTTCTGTCTAACTTTTGTATAAAACACCCAAAATTTGTATTTTTTGTAGACATCCTTGGTACCAAAATGCAGCAAATTTACTCCTCTATCGAGTCTTTGGTTTTGTTTGAGAAAAATTAGACAGAAAAACTTGGCGGGATCTTAATCAAATCAATAAGGCAAAGAAATTTCTTCGAAAATTTTCAAAGAAATTGTTTGTGGTTTTGAAATTTTACGTGTTTTATGGGCAAGTGATGGCTCATTCGAGAGTTCTTAATGCGAGGAATATTTTGGCTATAAGCATGCACAAGCCAAAAAGGAAAAAATCAGGTCAGAGGCATGAAACAAAAAAGGGGTCTCAAATCGACCATTTTTGATAGTTTTCTGTTTGGCGCCAATTTCCCTAATACACTAAGATTCAAATTTTGAAAGGCTGTGCTGTGTCTCTCCGTGTTTTCTCTCTTGTCTCTAAACAATGAAGGGTGCTAGCAATAATATGCCTAAAATACCGTGACGATCCCCGAGCAAAAATGGCTGTATTTGATATGTCTTCCATACATTTAGTTAATTTCCAACTTTTCTACTTGGCCGGAGTACCTTATATCGCCCCCTCGCAAAACGCCCCAAAATCATGTTTTTTTGTGTGTTTTAACCACTAAAACATGCTTAAAACATGTTTTTAGGTGGCGGAAAGCCATTTCCCGGGAAAATTTTTTCATCAAAAATCGACCAAAACCATGATTTCAATTTTTTACCATGTTTTTCAACATGGGACTTGGCAAAATGAGCCTCTAAATGCATTTTATGATCAAGAATCTTGCTCGGAATTATATCTAAGGTAAGTGAGTGCGCGCATCTCTAACCCTTCAAGCCTCCTGCGCCCCCTTCGGGGGGCTTGGAGGCTTGGGGTTGAGATGCGCACACCCACATACCTTAGACACAAATCACTCGAAAGAGACTCTGGATGCATGAAAAAGCATGCATACCAGAGTTTATTTATGCGGTAGGCCCCAGTATTCAAAACTATGTTCTAATCGAGCTGAAATCCGACACTCTCTTATCTGCATGTTTCATCGCTTACTTTATTTTAGCTTTCGATCCTATTGTGGCTATGTCTTTGAATTTGATTCGACCAACAAGGGTTATCATGGTTTTGGTCGATTTTTGATGAAAATTTTTTTTCCGAGGAAATGGCTTTCCGCTACCTAAAAACATGTTTTAAGCATGTTTCAGTGGTTAAAACACACAAAAAACATGATTTTGGGGCGTTTTGCGAGGGGGCGATATAAGGTACTTTAGCCAAAATTTTGACTAAAAATAATAAAATCACCCTGAAAGAGTACCTAGAGCCTTTAAAAGCGGTTTTGTGTAATTCTGGACCACACCTTGTTATCTCGATTTCTCATCCCTATAGTTTTTCGCCTATCGTGTAGATAACGATGTTTTAGATAGGGTTTTACGGGCACAAGCAATTTGATCGCCACAAATTTGATCGCCGGCTTATTTTGATCGCCACAAAATTGATCGCTCACGAATTAGAGCGCCAGTCAAATTTGATCGCCAGCTTATTTTGATCGCTACAAAATTAATCGCCGGCGAAATATCACAATCCGTTAAAAAATATTGAGGATGTAGGCTGAAAATCAGGGGTTCAAAACACTACCAAGCCACAAAACAAATGTCAAAGAGCAAAAAAGGCATGGCAACTTTATTCAACTATTTTCAATAGAAATTTATACATCCTTCAAAGCAATCACTAGGCATTGTGACGTCTTTCTTGCTCAACATTTCGCGTCGACATTCGTCCACCGATTCTGCTTACACGAATAAACAAATAACAAGAAATCAACACAACGGTCAAGAATCTACCCCATCCTGTAGCAATCAATCTACGGTATTGAATTTGTTGGAAAAGTTGCGTCGTATTCCTCGCTTCGCGAATCAAGAGCATGATCTGGCATGATAGTCAACAAGCACCGTTCCCGAACTAAATAAGAACTCTTGGATGCAAAGATAATTATTTATACTAACCATATTGCAGTCTTCCCTAGTTGAATCTCATTTACTTTTTCTCTCGCTCTTGTCTGATGTTTTGTTGAATAAAGATGGATTTGAAAATTAATTGATTGAATAATTGGTAGAAGAGGTATAGGCAGCATACTGTGATAAAAAAGGAATAGAACCGGAATAATGTGATTGTATTGCCAGTTTTGTCTCACCTTCCAGAGAAAGATTTGCCACCCCGATGTGATGTAGGTAGATTTAAACGAGGTATGGATAATGGAATAGAAATTCAACATTTGTCTTGATAGTCCATAATAGTGATTCTCATACAACTGCACTTAGAGACACAATGAAGAAAAAGTTCATCGGAAAAACATTCCGTAGCAAAATTTCCCAATGGTTTTGCTAAAAACTTTCTTGGCATTGAGAACGCAAAAGCTTTTGCAAAAAGCTTTTCTTGGCATTTTTTAAAATGCTTTGTATAAAAACTTTTGTTTGCAGAATGCCCAAAAAGGTTTTTAAGAAAACCGTTAAAAAATGACCAAATGCTTTTTCAGAGTAGGTTAGTAAATAAAATTGACAACACTCAAAAAATGGTTTTTGTACATGGCTTTGTTAACTGTCGCCTACCGCATGAATAAACTCTGGCATGCATGCTTTTTTCATGCATGTAGAGTAGGCTTGATCTCGGGACGGGAATCCCACGGGATTCCCGGTTTTGGAATCACGAATATCCGATCCCGAATCCCTCCGGAAAATTTTTTGAAGTCCCGAATTCCGCCGGGTCACATTCGAAAAATCCCGAAACAAAGCCGAATTCAAATTTACTTTGTTTCAGTACAAAAATAAATTAATTTTTTAGAAGTAAACCTTATCATTTTTGCATTTCCGTTGCCGTTTTGTTGTCATTCGTGTGCAAAAATTTTTTCACCTGTTTTTTCAGATAAAGCATATTATCTGGAAGATTAATCGTTACGGACAGTTACATCATATTTTAGACTAAGACCTGCATTCGTTACCCGGACGCACTAAACCAAATACTCGCGGGTAACCAGCTGGTTTTTTGCACGATTTTTTATCCTGTGAGCAGAGGAAGTTCGGTCAAAAAATTAAAAAAAATACTTAGCTTAACTGTTCGGAATACTGTACTAGAATAAAATTGATAACTGTGAAATAACTCGTATAATATACGAGAATTTTGCAGTTATCGACTGTACAGTTAGACTCTAGAGGAACGACCTGCCGTACCCTGCGCCTAAACACAAGATAAATAGTAGCAACACCACTACCATTTCTAAAAAAGTACTGTACCCTATCTTGGTACCCAATGTGTACCTATTTAATTTCTTACCACTCTAGAGTTAACGACTCTTAAAATGAACTTAAAATTAACTATACGTTGATAACTGTAAAATTTCTCGTATGATATGCCAGAAATTCTGCAATTATAAAGTCTACAGTTATTGACAAAGAATCCCGAACCCTGACGGGATTCCCTTTTTTTGTCTGATGGGAATCCCAGATCCCGAAAATTTTGAAAATATTTGAGCCCCATTTTTGATCAAGAGTCTTGCTCGGAATTATGTCTAAGGTAAGTGGGTGTGCGCATCTAAACTCCAAGTCCCCAAGCCCCCTGCGCCTCCTTCGGGGGCGCAAGGGTTTTGGTTGGTCAGAGATGAGCACACTCACTTACCTTAGACATAATAGGGCTCAAATAGGGCTCTTTTTACCAAGCTCCAGGGACCAAAACGGGGTAGAGTACCTTAACGTAAGGGAGTTTGACTTGGTCCCCAGGGCAAAAAGTTAAAATTTTGGTCAAAAATTTTTTTCCAGAAATGCTCTTCCGCACCTTAAAAACATGTTTGCTATCGTTTTTACGGTGTAAAACACCCTTAAAAGTTGTTAAAACACGATTTAAATTACGAAGTCCTGCTCTTGTTTCTAATGAGGTATCATTTATTACAATATCTCTGCAAAAAGTATGAATCAAATTATTGTTGTGATTTGATTCATTCTTTTGCCTTCTGGTATAAATTTTGCAAAGATGTTGTAATAAATGATACCCCATTAAATACTAGAGTCCTAGGTCTACGTGATAATGTTATCACTTTAATAAAGTTTAATAAAATCAGGCAAAATGAAAATTTGCTCTCAAAAAAGTATATTCGAGCCAAAAAAAGACAAGTCCCTCTGCATTTATTTACCATATTTTATCGAATTGAACAATCCGTTCTTATTTCAAGTGAGCGTAAAAATTTTCAATATATAGAAGTAGACTACAAAATAATAAACTATTAAACATTTTAAATAAATAAAATTTTAGTAATTTTATGTATATAATATGCCCTGTGACTACATTTTCCATTTGTAAATTCTGTGCACACTGCTTAAGAAACCACTTTGTTGTTGTGGACCCAGCTTTTCCATAGTTTCCAGCTCGGGTTTGGGTGATGCAAACGCCAGAATGTATCTGCAAAACAAAAATATTGATTTGTCACCTTGACTATCTTCAAAAATTACTTCTGTTCCACCCTGACCTTGCTGATCAGGTTGTCATAGAAGTAGCTCTTGGAAGCAAAGTCATTAAGTCCTGTGACCACTTCAAAACTAGTATTGAAGCGCATTTCAGCCTCTTCCTGCAATAGCTATCGGTTGAATTTTTTAAGAGTTTTTTTGTTCCTATGGGTTACCGGGACCTCATTCTAAATAAGTTCGTTCAATTCCTAGGTACCCCTGTCGATTTTTTTAAATAACATTGTGGTGATTTTGTCAGAATGATTACCTTGACCAAAATCGACATAATTACTTTTATAATAAGCGAAAAAAATAAGGTGCTCCGTATAACCTATAAGAACTGTAAAAACGGCAGTTTCTGGTAAAATCATGATAAACCATAAAAACCGAATTTTTTATTCGATAAGTCACTACCTGAACAACGTTAGAGATTTTCTGGATATTGTTTCTATTGAGGTTCGGATTGTCTTGAAACAATCTTGTGACCGCATCTTTAACAGTACTATCCAGCTCCATGTTGCAGCTCATAAAACCTAAAGCACTGATCATTTTCGTAAAAAATATAATGTATTGGCTTGGTGCATAATTATCTGGCTTTTTTTAAATACACTTTTTATTGAATAAATTTTAGACATTTTTGATAATTCAATATACAGTCAAACCTGGGTTATCCGACACCCCAGTTAACCGACACCCTCTTTTATCCGACACCATGAGCCCGATTTGGTTGGCCTGGTAAACCTACACCCCAGTCATCCGACACCTCCTTTAACCGACACCTCGTTTATCCGACACCATAAGGGCGGTCCCTTTGGGTGTCGGATAACCCAGGTTTGACTGTACCATTAGAAAGATCTTTTTTTACCCATGTCACAAGAAGAGTAGCACTCTATAAAAGTGGAGACTTCGTCCCAAGTGGATATACAATCCTAAACTTGCTCAAAATTTTTTAAATTTTTTTTACGTTTTTTTTAAATAAACGATAGAGTAAAAACTATAGACCGTAAAAACGATAGACAGTACCTGCCGTTGACAACAATCACTAGAGACGGCCCTTATATTTTTCGTATTCCGCCAGATAATCAATTTCTTGATGCCAGCAAGACATGGCTTCAGTTAGAGCTAGGAATGGAAGTGCGCAGCTCAACCGTTGACTGGGTTCTACTTTCATCAAATTATCATGGTATTGGAGTTCTTCAAATCCTAGGGCAATTCGTGAAACAAGTCAAAATTTCTATAAATAACGTTAAATGCTTCGACTCAGGCGTTCTCTACGCCGATAGATCATTTATTCAGCAAGAGCTGTGCCTTTCCCCAGATACGAGAAACGGTATTTACCAAGCGAGTGGTTAGACAAAAGAAGATACGCAAGGATTCAATTCAAGAATGAACTGGTTTTCCGACGGCAAGACAGCTCGTTTCTTTTCAAAGCTTAACTTTGACCTGGCTAATCAACTGAACTATATTCTTAATAATACTGACATTTTAATAACTGATGATTTTAATGATCAAAAACAATAAAAAAAAAGTTGTTGCGTCTTCGACGCAAGTGATGTCTACAAAAATCTTCACCTTCTCAGTCTGGGGTTTGGTGGCCTATTGGTTAGGGCGATTCCCTGCGGATCCAAAGGGAGTGGGATCAAATATCCCCTCCATTCCCTTTTTTTCTAATTCACGAGCTGGTGGCCGTGGCCGCTCGCGACATGGCGATCCTGGCAGGAGACCAACCTACAACTTCCTGGTCTACTAGTCAAAGAAACAGGTCCAGCAGGCAGAGAAGCAAAAGGACACACTGCCCAGCAAAAAGCACTATAGATGAGAGTACGTATGAGTTTAGAGTGTTTAGTGACAATCAATGGATGGATTTCTCTAAAAGTTACCTATATTTGGAACTCGCAGTTTAGAAAAGACATGGTAATAATTGGGTCCTCTAGTGGCTGCAGATAAAAATGTAGCACCTGTGCAAGCACTAGGTCAAAGTTTTATACGACAACTCAAAGTCCATATTAATGGTACTGAAGTGTATGATTCGACTAATCTGTACCCTTATCTGAGTTACATTAAAAATATATTTGTATCTTCATTTATCTTTATCCCCATACTCAGTTTTCGGGTGCTAGATTGGATTGGGACATTAGAACTAGATTGGGACATTTTTTACAAAGTCAAGGTCTTTGGTGTAATTTTTGAAGTAACTAAAGTGATAGATGTTCAACAACCTATGTGCGCTTAATGCACACCTGGTTGAGAAGAATTCTGCCGACTCCAAGAAGTGTACTGAAGAAGAAGGAAAACATTTTGGATAAAAATCTCTCTTGTACGTAATTTTTGTGTCTGTTGATAGTAAATACAGCTACGCTGAGGCGATAGGTAATTGTATACACAGCCCTAAGTGAATTTGGAGATTTCCGAGGTATAGGCCCAAAAATTCGGAAATCGGCCAGATAAAGTGTTGCGTACACCAATTTTTTTCAGGTGGTCAAGTTTTTTTGACACACCCCGTACAGGGTGAGTTGTAAAAATTGCACCATTTGTGGAAACTTTTGTCAAGGGCTACCGCCTATATTATTTTATTTTTTTATATTGTTTTATTTTGTTAAGTGTTGAAATTGTTTCTTTTATCGTGCTGAGCAGAAAAAACGAGCTTGGGAGGTGATTTCAGGTAAATTTTCAAAAAAACTTGGCTTGTTACATTATGTACTTTTTTCCAGATTTGGACCAAAGTTACATAACGTCAATACCCCAAAAACATCAAGCCGTTAAAAAATTTGTACCCCATATTTCACATCTATAAAAGTAAACAAGACCACCAACCACTGTCGTTGGTGAAGCATTCAGGTAGTGGAAAGTCGAGGCTGTTCTGTGTTCTTGCTAACCCAACAGGCATGGAGGCCGCTCCATCCACACCACCTAACAACATGAATTGCTGCTGTGACTGCTGCTGTATCTGTTGCTGTTGTTGTTGATTTTGCTGCTGTTGTTGCTGTTGGTTTTGCTGCTGCTGTTGGTTTTGCTGCTGCTGTTGCTGTTGATTTTGCTGCTGTTGTTGTTGCTGTTGGTTTTGCTGCTGTTGTTGTTGCTGTTGATTTTGCTGTTGTATCTGCTGTTGTTGTTGAAAAAAGGGCATTGTTGAAAACATTGATGAGGTAAAGGACTGAGGAGAAACTAAGGGCATAGTTGATGCAGGGCTGTTTGGAAACGGCGAAAACATTGACGAAAAAGATTGTGATGAGAATTGAGGTAGGAATGACTGTTGGGAGAAGGCTGATTGCCCTGCTCCACTTGAAGCGCCAGCAGCTCCTGCTGCAAAGTTGCTTCCTGGGTCTCCCCCACCAGCAAAGCTGTTGCTAGCTGAAGCAGCTGATGGTGAAGAGGGAGTGCCAGGCATTAAAGCTAAAAATAGAATCTTATTTTTATGTTATTCAAAAACATTCAGAGGTTTTTGGGGCATTTTTTAAATTCATGGTTAAGTTAAAAAAAATAAAATAAAAGTTTCAGTGTTTTGGTGAGCTCACTCTGGGTTAGAATTCTCAGTGAGAATCTCACTCACTCACTCTCACTAACATTGTTTTTTTCAGTTCTCACTCTCCCACACAGCCTGTGAGGACAAATGTTATTCTCACCTTTTTCTTACCGTAAAAATATTTTTTGCCACAAAAATGTTTGCCGTAGAAATACTTTTTATTGTCGTAAAATAACTATTTTACCGCAAAAAAGTCTTTTTTGCAGCTAAAATAATTTTTTTTGCCGTAAAGCATATTTTCTCTTGCCATGAAAAGTCAGCGTTTGGCCACTTTTGTGTCATTTTTGAATTCGCGCCTTTTTTTAAACATTCAAACTAAAGTTACATGTTCAAATCCTGGTAGCAGACGGGGTATAGGACGTAAAGTGCCCGAGCCAAAAGGCGCCCTAGGACAAAAGTCAAAGGGTCAAATCCGCCAGGCACCAACATATTTTTGTGTTTATTTCAACCTCTTTTGAGTACATCTTGGTCGTTGAACACTGTCTTAGAACCGAAATTTTTATTAGAGGGCGATAGTCATTTCACCCCCGGCCACACGGTACTCATTTATGATACTGAAGTAGTGGTGCCCACGTAGTCGTACCTAGGAGCGGTTACTAGGATTGCCACCCAAGTTGCCACCCACCTCGGAATTTTGGATTTGAGTGGAAAAAAATATACAGTGTTAATATTATAAAACCGTATTCTCTACAGGCATTTAGGTATGATAGCATGAATTCCTTTTTTCAAATTTTATTTGAGACCATTCAGGTGGATATCTATCTGACCAGCTGGCACCCACCTCACGTTTTGGCGCCTGAATGGGAAAAATCGCAATTTCGGTCTTAACAAACCACTTTTTTAGGCAATTTTAGGTCAGGAAGGGATGGATATCCACCAAAGGTTTTTCGCTTCGCGCAGAAGAAATCTTTTGGTACTAACAAACCCGACTCTCTACACAATTTTAAGTCACAAAAAAGGTTTGTTATTAATTTTAACCAAGTTTAAATTTTTTTGGCCATCCAGGTAGATATCCACCTGATCAGGTGGTACCTGAATACTATGTTCAAAATCCATCTTTCAGGGTATTCACGTACCCAACTACAATAAAAAAGTTGAATCTGGATATCTACATGAGGCAATTTTTTTCTTGTGTTTCGGCTTCGAAAATATTTTCGTGCACTAATTCCGATAATCTAAAGATAGTTTGTAGGAAAAAAGCAGTCATTTGAGCTATTTTACCAAAGCTCAAAAAATACACTACAAAACGGTATTTTACTATTATCAAACCTTTTTTAGAATGCTTGAATTAGTGCGAAAAACAAGTTTTGAAACCCAAAAAAACATAAACAAAATTCGGCACCAAATAGGCGACCACTTGGTTTGGTTGTTGCATGGATCACCCAGTAGAATTGAGGTTGGATTATAGAAAAACATTTCAAATAATAAGTGCATTCTTCACGAGACAACTTTTAGCATTGTTTAAAAAGACGCAAATTCAAAAATGACACAAAAGTGGCCAAACGCCTACGCACCTAAAAGTCGTTTTACAGCAAGAAAAAATTTGCGGTGAAAAGTCTTTTTACGGCAAGAAAAAGGTTTGCCCTTTTCACTCACAGGTCCAGAAAGCGTCCTCAGCAAAACAATGAAAAATTGCTAAAAAAAACCCAAAAAACAGAAGGCCGAAATGGGCGCGAATTCGAAAAAAAATGTCCCAAAAAACGGCCAAATAGAAACTCAAAAAGGCAATCTTTAAAAATCGGCTAATGTCCTCGGCTTGATTTTTTAATTGAAAAAGGTCATTCATGTTCACATATAAGCGGTTAATTTTTTTATAACAAAAAGAGTCATAATACCAAGTTGAAAAAAGGGCAGAACTGGAGCACCAATTCTTTTACGCCTCACATTTGCCTGAGTGCCTGGGCCTCCAGTAGGGAGTGGCCAGCAAGAAAAAGCAGCAGGAGCACAATTCCTTGATGATTGGAACTTTTGCTGCATGCTGGCCAGATTGTGCGACAGAAGCAAGGTAGAAAAGCCAAATATTGTGGACAAATACATCAATATCTAACCACAAATTTAGCAGCTTTCACTCTATCGAAAAAAATAAAGTGGAAAGTCGGGGAAGAACATAAAGATAACAAGGCTCAACCAGATACCCGCCTAAATCGATTAGTTAAGCAGCGCAAAAATAAAAGGATGTGCAGATAATTAGTACAGAGAATATTCTAATCCAATTTAAAAAACCTACGAATTATTGTGCATTTCCGGAATTGATAGTTCTTAAACCTTTAGCAAGTTTTGAGAAAGAAAATTACTAAGGCCCTCCCCAGACTCCGCGCAGTTATGACTTCGCAGTCACCAAATAAGGCTAAAATTTTGCAGTCACGAAAAAAGCAGTTTCTTGACTGTGCAGTAAAAATTTGACCATGCAGTTTTTCTTGTTGACTGCGCAGTCAACATGACTCCGCAGTCACCCCTCATTATTGTGTTTCGTATTTCGTGTTGCAAAACTTAGCCAGGAAAACACGAAAAATAATCATTTTGGGCATTTGAGTACCCAAATTCTCTGTTTTTTTTCGCTTATCAAGTGCTCAATCTGGGTTCTCATCATTGTTTCTCCAATTTCGGTAGTTGAAAATCAGTATCCAATCAGAGTCGTGCCCTAAACACGGTTCGATAATACTAAAATAGCTATTTTCACCAAGAAAAAATCTATCATGGGGCAGGTGAGTACTTCAACAACCTGACTGGTAATCCAAACACCTGGAGAACACTATACTACTTAAGTGGTACTCCGACTACCTTGAGGTACATTGACTACCTTTAGGTTACCCTAACCTTCGAAAAACCAGTTTTTGCTCTTTACAAACGATTCTTAGCACCTACTTTTAATAAAGATAGCATAATTTGTTTGCCTTTTTAGGAAAGTCCTTCAAAATTCTGGGTCGTGCACCTCATAGTGGGTACCTACCCAGGGTTTTCAGATTTCGATTGGTCAAATCAACATTTTTGTCTTGATAGCCCTTTCGGTTCTTATCCTTTAACCCGACCCCGCCCAAGTTTTGATTGTTGAACTTTATTTTTATTTTGACACAAATAAGTTGATTCGCCTTTTTGGCGGCATAAAACATGCATGCATACCAGAGTTTCTTGGTGCAGTAGGACCAAGCTGACAAAAATTTGTTCAATTTCCATACTTTTTAGCCTATTTTCCAGCTATTTACCCTTTTAAATTAGGGTGGAGTCGAGATAAAGAATAAGAACCGCCCTTTCCAGTACACAAATTTAGGTTGAATAGCGTGGTTTGTTTGGCTTTTCGAGATGATAAAAATTTTGTGGACGAATTGACCGCACACCGCATGGCCTGGGTCGATGGTTCTATATGTTTTATTTACAAGTTTGGTATCAAAATAATCCTCACGCCCTTAACAATCCAATGAGGCCATCAGCACAGAGTTTCACGGTCGGAACTCATTTACTTAGGGGAAGGGGATGGTTAAGGCGCCACCATACGCGATTGGGCGAATTAGAATCCCGGTCCGATAGGTTTAATCGCACAGAATTCCATCCTGAACCACTCAAAACCACCATAAACCTGGAAATCCTGAGCGATTTAGCCCATCGGACTGGAATTCTTATCTGATCAATCGATTTTTCGCAAAAAGTTCACCCCCTTTAGTAAACTCCCAAAAAACCAATTTTCATTGGCTTTTAGCTACTCCAGGGGTGGCATTCTGAGCAATCCAAGTCATTTTATGTCAAAAATTTGGTTGATTTTGGACAGAAAATTAGGTTTGGTATAGTATTCTGTACGGATTTTTTAACTTGGTTTCTAATAAAATTTTACCTAAAATTAAATTTTAGGCCTTGTTTTGTTAGAAACCAAGTTGAAAAATTTGTACAGAAGTTCAATGATTAAGCAAAAAATTTTGAATTGGCGGGGGACAATCGACGCCAATTTGAAGCTACACCCAGGGTTGCTGCATGGAAAGTTTTCCGCAAAACTTTCCGGACAAAAAAGAACGCGGAAAGTTTTCCAATAAAATGGAAAGAAATAAAAACAGGAGAAGAGAAACTCTCTGTGGGCCGAACCCGTGTTACACCTCGTTTTTATGCGTTTTCACTAGGGTTATTTAGACGGTAAGTTACCATGGTAACCTACTACAGCCTGCATAACTTACCAAAAATGTGTAAGATTAAAATAGTTAACTACAAATAACCGTACAGTTAACTGTATACTACCACCTGTACAATCCCTTGTTATTTCTGTCCGATTTCTCACCGCCAACCGGAAAGTTTTCCGGCTAACTTTCCAAATCTTTTCTGTCCGGAAAGAAAAGCAACCCTAGCTGCACCAAATTCAATTAGGCACCAATTAATTTGGCGTCATTTTGTTGTTTGTGACAAATGATTTTTCATGTTGGCACCAGTTAGCTCTGAGCCATCTTGCTATTATACCAATTGTCCAGGCTACAATCATTGCTTTTTGCGAGGCTGCGCCAATAGTGAGTTAGACAAAAATGACAACAGCCATCCGGGTGGAGGGGTACCTTACTCCTTTTTTTGGTGTTGCGGTTGGTAAAATCGCATTTTTGACCTTACTAAATCCGATTCCCCACACGATTTTAGGCAAGAAAAAATGATTTATTTTTTAAATTTTTTTGAAAATTTGAATTTTGTAGGCCATCCAGTTGGATCCATTTGGATGTCCTACAAAATTCAGATTTTCAAAAAACCAAAAATAAATCATTTTTTCTTGCCTAAAATCGTGTGGATAATTGGGTTTGATAAGGTCGAAATTGCTATTTTACCTACCACAACTCCAAAACCTGGTGCAGGTACCGGCGGGCAGGTAAATATTAGAGATGATGAAAGGACATTTTCGGGACGGGACACAATTTGACAAAAAAAATTCCGGGACGGGACGTTGGGACAGCGACTTCCCGGGACGGGACACCGGGACGGGACAAAGGCCAAAAATGCTCTAATTGTTCCGTTTCGTCCCTGTATCATCTCTAGTATAGTGCCCATTTTTTGATGAATCGTCTCGGCACAGTTGATCGGAGGCACCCTTTGACATTGCCAACATTTTCACCAACAAGTCAACCATGTCCCATTCTGTCTCTTCCAGCTTCCTGTGATTGTGTCGGATCAATTACATCTGGAGAGCCTTTTTCTGTTCGATGAGTCTCGCGCACATGTCGTAGGTACACCTTGAACGTCATTTCATCCACAATCGAGAAAGGCAGGCAGTTGACCGAGATGAAGTTCATGATCTTCCTGTCCAAGAGGCTGGTCGAGTCTAAAGCATAAATAAAATTAAAATCGAAAATCAGAAACGTACCCTTCTTCTTTTCCTTGGTAACGAAAATATCCATTCCCTCCTCCAACTTCTTGAATATCGCCGCCTCCTCCGCGTGGATCTTGAAATGCTTGCGTAAGAGCTTAGTACTGCCATCCATCATCTTGAGGAAAACTGTGGGATCGCATTTCTTGCAGGCCGTCACCTCCGAGGACATCTTCTTAAAGAGGTTGATCTTCCGGACTTTTTACATGTTGGTTAGATTTGCTAAAAGATCAAGCTCGGTAACTGGTAATGGTATAATAAGTTGATGCATTGAAATTTTTCGGGACGGGACAGAATTTGACAAAAAAAAAAATCCGGGACGAGACGACGGGACAGCAGATTTTTCGGGACGGGACAAGGGCCAAAAATGCTCCCGGTCGCCCTTGGCATATCTATGCCATGAGAGTGGATAACTATGCCATTGAGGTGAGTAGGTAGGCCATGAGGCTAAATAGTTACGTCAGAAATCGTCTGGGCTAGCCTCCTAAAATTTAAAAAGTGAATATGACGATAAATTTAGGGTGCATAATGACGGTGAGGCACTTGAGAAAGACTGTTTTTCGTTGAAACACCAATTGGCGTAGCTTTGCAAAAGAAGAAATTGATATTAATGCATTTTGTTGCCGATCAGAAATGGCGACAACTCAATTGTCGGAACTTATTTACTTGGGGGGCGCATTTTCACTTATTTGTAAATCATGTTTAAACGACTCCCCAGTAACTTTTATATGCTCAAAACGATAAGAAAAGTGGTTTCCGTAATTTTTCTACATAAAAAATGGATTTTTTCAAAAAAAAAATTTTTGACAAAAATTTGACATTTTGCCTTGGGGGACCAAGGTAAACCACCTTATGTAAAGGTATTATACCCCGTTTTGGTCACTGGAGCTGGGCAAAAAGACTCTTTAAATGTATTTTTGATCACGAGTCTCACTCGGAATCATGTCTAAGGTAAGTGAGTGCGCGCATCTCTAACCAGCCAAGCCCCCTGCGCCCCGAAGGGGGCGCAGGGGGCTTGGTTGCTTGGGGTTGAGATGCGCACACCCACATACCTTAGACACAAATCACTCAAAAGTGACTCTTGATGCATAAAAAATGTATGCATACCAGAGTTTCTCTATGCGGTAGGCCCCAGTTAACAAAACTATGTTCAAACTCAATCTTTTTGGGTATTCAGGTACCCTTTCCCGAAGGTTTACCTTGGTCCCCAAGGCAAAAGTCAAATTTTGTCAAACAATTTTTTTTGAGAAAATCCATTTTTTATGTAGAAAAATTACGGAAACCACCTTTTTATTGTTTTTAGCATATAAAAGTTACTTGGGAGTCGTTTAAACATGATTTACAAATAAGTGAAAATGCGCCCGCATCCCGCCCCCAAGTTAATAAGTGCCCAATTGTCACCAATGACAAAATGGCGCACCATCATTTTGGCGCAAACATCATTTTGGCGCCGGATCACATTGGCACCGAATCATTTTGGCAAGCTGGCATACTACTTGAAAAATTACGGATTTGTCCAAAAAATTTTAGTTGCTCCATGAATAGTTTTTATAAAACAAATCTTCTTGTACAAACAATAAAGAATGGATTTATTTAGGTTAAATGTAAGAAAATGGTCAGGGCAAAAAATGAAACTCCGCTCAAAAAAAGCAATAAAAGTGTTACAAGTCCCACTTTGACTGTTTTATGGGATTATATGGGTGATTCAATCAACTCCAATAGTAGAATAGACTAGTTGGATGTGAAAGAAAAAAAGAGGAAAGAAATATGATTTCATTTAACGGCCCCTGATATTATAATGTTGAAGGGACGTTTCGCCCGTTTTCAGACAAATGTCCAAAAATGGGCGAAACGTTTTGCCAAATTTTGCCTTGGTCCCTTCGATAATTTTTTTCAACTTTTTTTTATTTTTCCAATTTTTACGCACTTGAGCTTGGTCTCAGGGTAGGCCACCGGACGGGAAAAAATTATAGAATCCTTCGTGTCGTATAAAGCGTCTTAATTGTGTTTTTGAGCGAGTTAGAACATGTTTTCAAAAACATGTTTTCAGCACAATGAAGATTCCAACTCGCTTAAAGAACATAATTAAGACGCTTTTAACGACATGGAGGATTCGATAATTATGCTTAGGACCAGTTTTTTCATAACTGGCACTGGTACCTGGCATTAGCAAAACTGGCACTGGCAGCTAAACTGGCAACAAGTGCAAGTGCCACTGCCAGTGTCACTGCCAGTTTGCCAGTTTAAATTGATAGTTTGCCAGTATAATTGCCAGTTTGCCAGTTTAAATTGATAGTTTGCCAGTATAATTGCCAGTTTGCCAGTTTGAATTGCCAGATTGGCAGTTTAGATTATTTTTAGTCAACTTGGCAGTTGTTGCCAGTTTGGCCTCTGGTAGTTTTCCTAACTGCTGATTGAAATTTCCAGTTCTGTTATTACCTTTTACGTTTCTACTGTAAATTTGTTTTCTGTTAAGATGATTGCATTTTCTGCTGATTCTCCTTCGCAAGCTAGCAAGAGTGCAAAGAAAAGAAACCGTGATTTTATCTGGGAGAGCTTTACAGAGGCTGAACACAATGGAGAAGTGGAAATGCAATGCAACCAATGCCACTATGTAATAAATTTCATACCCCTCAAAAGCTCAGAACGTCAGCAAAGATAAATCAACCTTGATGCGCCATTGGGAAAAAAAGCATAAGAACCAAGAGCAGCCAAGCAAAAAGATTTGTTAATCGGGGACAGAAGACAATGTTGAGCCAAAGGAAAAGTAGGGATTTTGTCAAGTTTTGCTTCAACTACACCTAATAACTGATATCAGGTAAAAGAAAGTTCAGAAAGCTTTGTCTGCAGTTCTATCGATCCCATCGTTGCCAATAAGCCTATTCTTGCAATGCTCATCCGCAAACTGTTCCAAGTTATGTCTCCTAGTCATGAAGTAAGATTTTTGCCCCCTTTTGATTTAAGCTCATCTGTGATTTGTAATCTTAACTTCCAAAAGGCTTTGCGACCTTTGAACGTATCTTGCAAGATCAGTTTCTCAACACACAAGTCAAAATAAAGGATGAACTTGGCAAGATGACGCACCGCTACTCTCTTACTTGCAACCTTTGGACGGACAGTGGCATGAAAATTGTTTACCTGAGTATATTCTGGCAAAAAATTTCTTTCACTGAAGTTTTATTATGGTTTAACAGGCGTGACTCTTCATTATACCTATGCAAAGGCACTTCTTTGGCAGGTATTCCCAGGATTACAGCGGAGACGGACAAAATTTCGTCGGACCGAAATTTCTTTATGCAGTTTCCACTCTTCAGCTGTACATAGAGAAAGTAGCAAAGTCATAGAGCGGGCAATTCTGGACGGAATGATCCGCACCAAAGCAGAGTTTGCAGATCTGAAACGATTATGTTACAGAACACAACTTAACACATGAGACACTTGCGCGGACTTACTGATGGATCTTGCGTGTTAGTCAATGTGCCACTGTCGAGAGATGCATCCATGTCGAGAGAAAAGTAGCTTGTAGGCATCAGAACGGAGTTTCGACCACTCTTAATGGCCATCTCATATACAGGATCTTGGCGGTCAGCTCATGATCCATCCCCGATTTCTGAAGGCGATTGTTTTCCTGGAAACCGGGTAATTAAAACTAGTGATTATTAATCACAACGTTCGAAGAACAAACTACTAACACCTGGAGCAAAATATTATTTAATCCAAACAGTACCTCATCAGCAGAAGTTTTGGGCTTGCTTCGCCAATTCTCAAGCTTCATCTTCTGTTGTTGCTGTGGATCGTCGGCCACTTCTTGCTCTGTCATCATTGGATCCTGTCTCTGGGAATCGTTTAATGGCATCACTGGCAGTTGGATGGGGAATGTTGAGGAGTCGGGAGATCTTCATAACTCCATTCCCTTCTAGATAAAGTCGCACAATTCCTCCTCGTAGATCAGTCATTCTAAATAGATAAATTAAAAAGAGTGTAAACAAAAAAAATTGCCACATGAAACGGATCAAAAATTTAATAACAGGGCTAGCAAACAAAAAAAACAACACAAAGAAGCTGCTGCGTGATTCATTTTTCTGTCCTTCTTTTCTTTGTCCCACTTTTACAGCCTAATTTTAACATAAATAAAAAGTAAATGTAGGGTTTTGTAGAGGAGACTCAGGCTACAAGACATATTATTTAGAATTTTTTTATTGATCTTTTTTTTTTGTTCTTAAAAATAGCCTTAAAAATCCGTCGGGAACTTTTTGGACACCAGTTATATCGTGACAACGGCTCATTTCTTAACAGACAACTGGTGTGCTTATAAGTAAAAACACATTTTTTGATCGAAATAAGAATTTTTAGGGAACTAAAATCGTTCGTTCTGTACTTTTTACATATCCTACGAGACCTTTACAAGAGCGGCGGTGATTTAGAGGCGGTTTCGACCGATAAGTTCAATTTCATCCACTTCTACATCTTCTTCATCTTGACCAGGAGGCTCAATCGGCGCAAGGAGATAGCGACGTCAAAATTTTTCATATAAACTTTGAAGAAACTTGATATATTTGCAGAAACTTGATATATATCCCTGACGTGACGTGCCATACTCTCCTTTTCTGATAGCTGCGCTCGCACTTGACGAGAAGCACAATCTTCACCGATGTATCTGTCGGAATTGTAGAGAGCTGTGCCGCTAATCGATTTCCTTTTCTGAGTCTTTTTTGAACCTTAAAATACAATTTTTGCCGATTCCAACCAAACCTCGAACTCTGTACTAACTTCAAACCCTCTGAAGTGATGTGAAATATTCCTCCAACAGTGAATCCACGGCGTCGGCATCGAACCTCTTGATTGCCACTTGTTTTTGAATTTCTGGCGCGGCTACAAACAAAAGAAAGATGCTGTAACAAATGTCATAATCTTATATAGTATTTGGCATGTGTGGGTGGGTGGGTAACGCTTTTTTACTTCGAAGGCCAGAACGGGTCGTAGATAGCGAAATCACTTTTGTCGCTGATACCATCGTGTTCCCCAGAATGTCAGCTTTCGTTTTAAAAAAAGAACAGGCGAAAAAAATGAGTTCTAATAGGGGATATACCTATTTTTATGAATGAAGTCATAGCCCCTCATTGAAATTTCGAAATACTATAGAGGCGCCGATAGGCGCCTGTGGTCCCTTGTAAATTATATCCGTCACAAATCTTTGAAATTCTCACGGATTCTTCACTGTAGCAATGCCCTTCTGCCCAGAGTCGCATCTTCTGCTTCTTATACGCTCCCTTCTTTCCTCCACGTTTTTGCGACTTGTCCACTCCTTCGATAACAGCTAAATGAGTGGAATTCGATAACAGCTTCTCGTATGTAAAGAGGCATTTTCGACCGGCATATACCACCTTTTTTCTCTTCCAGATATACTAGCTGTAGTGGCTTAATGTCTTGATAACCTTAAGAATGCATGGAATGAAGAAAGGATACAAACAAGGCTGTCTAATAAAGCAGTCAAATTAGATACAGCTATCAATTCTGCTAAAGCAGGAATGCAAAATAAAAAGGCTGAAGACACATAAACATCAAACATTGCTTTTTTAAAAACAAATTATTTCGCGGCGAAAGTCCCAAAATTCCGAATTTTCGCCGCAGTTGAATCCGAAAATTCCGGATTTTTTCCCCTGATTTTCGCCGCGGTTAAAATCCGAAAATTCCTGATTTCCGCCGGTGTTTGACCACTCAATCGATAGATAAAAATCTTAGCTACAGAACGGTGTGAAAACATCTGAGATAAGAAAACAAAAGGAAAAAAGGTAAGTTTTAAGTGTAAAATGCAAAGTATTAAGTGTTATTTTCGGAAGCGCTGATCAAGACCATGATTTGGAAATATTTTTACAGATAACTCTTCTTCGGTCACTGATCATTTCTACAGTAAAAATTATTATGTGTGACTTGTCTTCTGCTAGCTTCTCAAACAAAGTGGAACAACAAATTCCTGGAAGAAAATTGGCTTTTCCACAAACAGAGCAGCGATGGAATAATTTTGTCTCAGAGCAGTGCTTCCGAGTAGTCATCCAACGCAACTTCAAAAAGATGGTGGATCTTCCAAAGCCTTCTGTTTGGGAATTTCTGCCGAATTGTTTGCACTCTTGTCTTCTGGTTTCTATTCGTCGTCGTCGCCGAAAATTGTTCTTCTTCCCTGCTCAGCCAAAGTATGTACCATCACGCTGTGTTCTTACCCCCAATGGATATCTGTTGGTCTACGGCAAAGAACTAAAGGGATATGCTGTGAATATCGGTCAAGCTCGCTATATAAAAGTATTATCTCGGTCTGCTGGAAAGGTATTTAGTTTTCTTGTGTTTATAATTTTTTATGTGCAAAGCAACTTTAGGACTTCTGCTCCATCAAACTCAACTGGCCATTTGGTGATCTATTCGTTTCTCTCTACAAAGATCAGAAAGCCGAGTGGTGTTCCAGATTTATGGGTGCTTTGAATTCTGGCATATCTTCTATTCGTTGCGATTCTCAGCCAATTGTTCTCATGGAAGCGTCCACTCAAACTTCCGTAACAGGGAATCAGCCAATATGTTCATCTTCTTCTTCTGCTGGCCTGGACCAGAAATTGCTTGACCAGTGGAATGGTTAGCTTTTCTTATGTCTCTTGTTTGCCTCTTGAACATACAGTCAAACCTCCGTGTTGCAACCCTCTGTGTTGCATCCACCTCTATGTTGCATCCGTTTTTACGTTTTGGTTTGATTGGCTGTAAGAGAAATCGCTTATTATCGACCCTATTTATTGCATCCACCTATGTTGTATCCGGACAAAGCCGGTCCTTTATGGGATGCAACATAAACGTTCGACTGTACATATTACGTATATTATAGGGTTCACTTCTGTAAGCGACTGCGATTTGACCTGCGAAGATTCTCCCACTACAACTCGCTACAGCTGCGAAACTGACCAAGTGGATTTCTCGCCAACTTCGTCAACAGATCTATCGCTATCTCATGCTTATTATGAACTGGAACAAGTGATCGAAGAGGTTCACCCACCATCTGCTAAGTCGTCTCCAAATGAGTGTGTGTCACCTGCAATCCTCAACCATGAAAAAGCGGAAAAAGCAGCTCTTCCGAAAGCATCACCGTTTGTCTCCTCGTTAGGCCGATATGGTTGTACTCAATCTTTGGAACTGGACAACAGCTGTGATGTCTCTTCTTTCTCCGTTCTAAAAGCCAAAGAATTGTTTGAAAACAAGACGAAGCATCACCAGTCAACTTTTTTTTGGCAGAAAGAGGTAACTTTTTCCGTAAATTCCGAAACTGTGCAATCTAGAATTTTTTCTAAAGCAGTTATTATAAATTTAGCAAGACAGGCGGGTTAAATATCCTGGAACTGAAAGTGCCGTAAACACTGCTACCAACGGCCTTAAGACCCGTGTTTCAATCTCAGCTAAGTCTGACTATAATGAGATAATGAATCAGGTATTTCATACTCAAATGGATTAAAAACTAAATTTTATGTTTTTAGAATGTGCCTTTGACTTCAGTTTGCTTTGAAGATCCGACAGAAAAAACTAGAACCGAGGAGGAAACGCGGAACTTGGGCTACGATTCTCTTGATATTTCCTCCTACTGGCAAAGAAGAGTATTTGAAAGTCATGCTTGATGTAATGAGTGTGTGTTTTTTGAATTGATGAAGTAAACTAATTATTTAGTCAAAATGTGTGTTTCTCTTTTATTGTTTCTGATCGAAAAACTCATGAGACCTTTGTGAATTACTAGCGATTGCCCGCCCTATTCGCGGGTTTTATTTTCCGCTGATATTTCCGTCGCATTTTGCGATTTATATCCTGTTGGGCACCCGGATATTTTCTGTTATAAAAATTGTCCATTTTTATATTTTTTGCCGGGCGACATTGTCACTTTTTTGGAATTTTTGTGGTCAACTTGTGTGACAATTGCGGTCTCTACTATTTATTTGTATAATTTGAGTGGTCATTCAATGTTTGCTATTATGGTCCTCCTCTTGAACCATAACCATTTCTTAAATCCAAAAATCCGGTCATAACCAAAACACGCAATCCTTTTTGGAAAATAACATTAACGGATAACAATAACATATGTAAAGTGACTATAAATCTAAATCATTCTTCTCTCTCATTGTCGTCACTTTCGATTTCGTCAAAATCTGGTTTCTTTCCCTTAGCATAATACAGCGATTCTTGAATGGAATGTAGATAGCTCACAAGTTGTTGGGCAGTTGGTTCAACCCTTGCATCTGACTCTTCTACCACTGCTGTTTGTAACTGTTTTTTGAGTGCAGTATTAGTATGAAATCCCTTCGACTTTAGTGCTGTTCTATAAATTTACAATTTTAATAGGCAATCAAACAAATTTATATTGCTAACCGAATTCCAGATGGTCTGATCTCGGTCTGATTTCAGTCTGATCTGATCTCGGACCTTATTTTGAGCTACTTTTTGATAGAATGTTGGTGTTGATGCTCTTATTTAAAATAAGGGGAATTTAGGAGAGGGATACTAAGGTAGTACTATAAAGGTTAGGAGTACTCAGGAACGGGGTACTAAAGGGGTACCAATGTAGTGGTACTCAGGTGATGATATCCAGGGGTGGCTCCCAGTTCGGGGCACTCAGGTGGAAGTAGGCAAGGAGTAGTATCCAAGGGTTGGCGCCCAGGTGGGGGTGCTCAGTTAGTGGAGTGATCTCATATAAAATGGATAGTTCTTTGTATGTTTTGTTTTTAATCATTTCCTTCCCGCTATCGTACTCATATGTTTACTTTTTTGGTTCTAATGCATTTTTTTTATCAAACTTTGATTGCATTATTTCTTTGAATCTATTTTTAATCTCTCGGCCGCTGTATTTTTCAACCATCTAAAATATAAAAACAATTATGGGTCGATTGGCTATGTTTCTTATCAAATAAATATTCTTTATTTTAATTCATAAACCTAAAACAAAGCATTAAAGCTAGTATTCTCAACACTCCTGTATATACAATAACATTAGAAGCACGAGATGCTTCAAGTGGTAGCTCCACTGAGTCCCCATAGTGTTCAAAGACAATGGGTGGATGTGTAGTTGGGTGTTTTCTCCAGCCCTCCTTGGTGCTAAAGTTTAGCTCTAGTTGTGTGCCAAGTCCATGGGTGCTAATAGGCTGCACTCTATAACACAAGTACTGTCAATCTTTAGATTATTAGATCCTTTTATCTGTCATAAATCAAATCTCTATGAAAATTTTTGCTAATATACCTCAACAGTGCAACTCACCTAAAAGTATATTGCTGTTGACTCAGGCCAGACCAGTCCACCTCCCTCACATCTGGTCTCAGTATGCTCACATTTGAGTGTACATGGTCAGCCGATGTCAGAATTGTTCTGTAGCCTATGATTGCGGATGAGGCAGCGGAGTTCATCTCATAATTCATGTCCCTCCAGCCACATTTGGCACTTGTAGTAGATGTGACTAGGCATTTGGCCTTTCTCTCAAGCCCAAACGTATTCTCTCGGAAGCTGAAGCAATGGTTGTGGATACAGTCGTGGTGGTGGTGCTTGTGATCTTTTCGGCAACTTCCATAGGACTAGAAGTAGGTGGAGGAGTAGATAGTGGCTTTTTGCTGCCACACTGCAAAGGAATTTCAGAAGGCGTGTCTTCACAGTAGGGAGTGCCAAAAGTCATTCTGGTGACCAGTTGACTTCTGCTACCTATTGCTTCGATTTCTACAAAGTAGTTGCAGTTGAACTGTAGATTGTCCAGGTTAGCCACACAATGAGCCACCTGGAATTGTTGTGGAGGTAGTTGGTTGATGCATTGCAGAGTGCTGATGTAGACCCTGAAGAGCTGCTGTTGCTGACTGCTTCTGGCTGGCGAGCACAGGGGATGGTCGAGCCAGGACACCGAACTCTTCAAATAGCCTTTTTCAAAATAGGGCGGCTTGACTTCAGCTCTGAACTTGGTCAACTCTAATGAGGGGAGGGTGGTCAAGGATGGCAGAGAGGTGGTCGGCAAGATGGCTGTTGCAGGTGGCTCATCTACAGGCAACGAGTAAATGTGATAGATGGGCTGGTCAGGCACCAGGGGTTGCCACTCCTCTTCTACATCCCTTAGGGCTGGGGTGCTACTGGAGGGTGGTGCAGGGGGCACGGAAGTGTTGGTCCAAATGAACAGCACTGCTGGCTCTCCTCGCAACTCTCCTTCACTTGACTCTACTGTGGCATACAACTGAAATACTACTTATACGTCAAAATTTTATGCAGCACAAATTTACCTCGACCATGTAGACATGCTTTTGGTCCATCCCAATCAACTCAGCTTGAGTGGAATAGCTGGGCAGAACAATACTCCTGCGCTCCTGGAAGATGTCCTGTTTAGGCGACAGGTGCTTGTTATCGTTGTAGTCCGAGTCTGTAAATTCGTCGTCCAGATGTTGTGGCTGGGTGATGATGTCGCTAGCTGACCGTTTGCTCTGAAGTTGCTGGGCTAGAGAGGACTTTAATTGGCGGTCTTGGTAGGCACTTGCTAATGCTGCTGTTGTCTTCCACCAGGACAACTTAAAAAATTGTTTTTACGAGACTCTTTGATAATCAATGACCAATTACCTGGTAGTCTTTGAGAGGGAGATCTGAATAAGGGGGTGTCCACCTAATCCAGCTGGTCCAGCTGCTGGCTTCTTCGTCAAACTTGGTGGTCTCGAGGGTTAGGTTGGTGGGAGAGGAAGGTGCTTTCACTTCTAAAAAATTGTTGTGTTATTTTCAAAAATACCAAAAACCAAGCAAACAACCTTTGGATAGTTTGAAGAGTGGGTAGGATGGTTTAGAGAAACCATAAGATCCATGCACATTAACTGCAGCCACTCTGAAGGTGTAGTACCTGCCTGGGGAGAGCAAGTGCTTGAGTATAGCATACATTTTATTCCTCTGAAAACACAATTTAATTTTGGTGCTAATGGGCTGGCTCGTAGCCATTTGTCCTTTTTTGTACACTTTTTTGAATTCACGTCTTTTTTAATTTAAATTTTTTCGCTGTTTTTTCGCCGTCCTAAAATTCGCCGCATAGGCCAGTTCGCATCGGTTTTTTCAAATAATTTTTTCCATGTTTTTATATTGGAAATTGTCTTTGTTAATTCAAATTCTCATATATCAACCAATTAGAGTTCTGCTGGATGCTCCATGCACCAATTAAACCAAGTAGTCTTCCACTTGGTTCCTTTTTTTGTTTTTTTTCAGGTTCCAAAACTTGTTTTTTGCACTAATTCAAGCATTCTAAGGATGGTTTGACAGTAGTGAACTTCTGTTTTCCGGAGTATTTTCCGAGTTTTTGCAATTCCGCTCATATCATTACCTACTGCCTAAAAATAATTTTTGCAATATTGTGATTGGTACACGAAAAGTCTTTGGAAGCCAAAAAATAAGAATAAAATTTGCACTAAGGGGACATCCAGATTAGCAAAATGGTCAACCACTTGGTTATGTCTGGCTTAATATGGTCATAAATTAAAAACTGTGTAAAATATTTGTAGGATAACTTCAAACGATATGGAAACTTTTAGTATACAGGTAAAGTTAGTTCTCTCCACCAGAGTACCACCTCCTTATCTTGTTGGTTACATATCTGGATCACTTTTATTCTGGTGTGAAGTCTTACGGTTAACAATTTATGGAGTCCTATCCATTCCTACAATAGTGACTTACCGTATTCTCTCTAATAAAAGCCGCTCTCTATCAGAACGCCACCCCTGGTCGTTTTACCTACACTGTTTTCACAGTCAACATAATAATTGAAAAATAATAGTTTGTGAGTTAAGCAAAGGAGAATGTTTGCTACTAATTCGTTTTGTGATGTGATGTATGACGTCGATCAGTAGTCAGAAACTAAGAAACCAGTGGTCTTGTTGTTTAAACCTCCATCACCAAAATATCAGTAAGAGAGATTGCATCCGTTTTTTTACATTCTTAGGCTAAGGTATCCAATGGAAAGACAGCCATTTTTGGACTTCGCGTACTTGTCTACTCAACAGCTGAATTAAGAGTCTATTCGCCCGATCTAAACAGTAGCTAGAAGAAGTCAAAACAGAATACTGAAATTCCGTTCATTCCCATTAAATTTGCTCAAAATAATTTTGAAGTTGTGCTAAATGACGAAAAATAAAGTTTTATGATGAAAAAAGAACAACCCAAAAGCAGCACCAATGTTTGTGTACCTGTAGTAGATACTCAGAACGTGTGACAGTCTTTCGACGGATATCATAATCTACTCGTTCAAAGCGAGGTGGACAAAAAGGTTGATATCATTCACCGCTTCAAAAAGACGGGCCAGTTCCAAGTGGTCAAGCAAAACTTCGAGAAAGAAAAATTGGCCGAGCTCTTTGAAATAATTGATCTCGAGAAAGAAGAGGATGTTGAGATCATAATGTTCTAAGATCATAGTAATGTTATAGTGATCTGTAGAATGTTAAATTGTTTGTTGAGTGGTGGTTGCAATTAAAGAATGTGTCTAAGTTGGTGTAAAAAGTAATGATATTTGGATGAAAATGTTGTTTGAATTTTTTCTGCGGTGGGTTGATGTTGACAAATGCAATGGGTCGAAAAATAGAACGCCACTCTCTAATAGAATGCCACCCCCTAAGGTGGGTTGAAAAATATAAGGCCCGGGCCAGTGTTTTCGTGACAAGCGTTTTGGAGATGTCACGTGACAATGACAATGACAAGTGTAAAAAAATTTAGCGTGACTGACAATGACAATGACAAGTATCAAAAAAAGTTTTGTGACTGACAATGACAATGACAAGTATCAAAAAAATTTGTGTGTCTGACAATGACAATGACAAGTGTGAGAAAATTTAGCGTGACTGACATTGACAATGACAAATGTGGAAAAAAATTGTGTGACAATGCCTATGACAAGTCATGACAAGGCATGACAATTGAATGACTTACCATGATCTGTGTGATTGTCATGACAACGCGCAAATGTCATTACATTAAGGAAATGTCAGGACATTTAAATAAACGACTACCAAGAACACAAATTTATCCCCCAAACATGTAAGTAGGCGAAAATCAAATCAAAGTCTTATTCAAATAGACGAACAACTTCGCACTGAGCAGAGTGAATCCCGTTTTGTTTCTCCTTCCTCCAGTGACCATACTCGCCTGAGAGAATACGCGTTCGATTGGCGCTGACGTCGCAGGGACCGTGAACAGTTGAAGAGCCAAATCCGCAATTGAATTCCATTCCTTAAAATATTATTTATATAGATGAAGGATGAATAGATTATAAGGAAACTCACTGTTCGATCCAAGGTTTTGCCAGAAAGTGAGAGGTGAAATTGGAGATGCAATGGAACATTTCGCCGTCGAAATGTAGCTACAGCAGTCAACAATCCTGGCATGAGTAGAAGGCGGTCGAATTTGCACTTGTGGATGGTTGGCGGCCTCTAATTGGGATAGAAGATTCATGAAGTTTTTATCCTGAGCCGGCAGAACCTCCACTCTGGTTTCTACTCGGAGTTCTTCTGCACCTTTCTCCTGTTCATTGGCTCGAAGCTAAAGTGGGAATATTTGGATGGAATCCAACCATGTATCAAAGTTAAATCAAATATTCACTTACCATAATCTCAAGGTAGCGCTGAGCACGGATGATCTCGTCATTTCGAAGCAACTTGTGGGTATTGGGGTCCAAAAGCGCCGCCACCAAGAAGAGAGGGTCAAAGTCCAGAGATTCCGCATTGAGGACGTGTTGAAAGCATCGGTCTATCTCCGCCTCAAGCTTCTCGGCGATAGATTGTACCTCTTGTAGACCGTGAGTCTGAATAAATTTAATTCTTATTATTTTCACTTTACTTTATTTTTACCTTTGAACTGAGAAGATGGGCTTGGAGCAAAGCTAGATATGGGTGACAGCGGCTGATTGTCACTGTCTTTTCGGCTTGTAGTCCTATCAGAATGTCCCAGTATGGAAGAAGAAGCTTGTGGAGGGCACGCAGAGTTTGCACTTCACCTTCATCGATAACCACTTCCTTCTCTTCAGCGAGTTGTCGGATGGCAGGATCCCACATATCCAAGAATCGCTCGATGACCTGAAAAATTGTCGACATTCGATGATTACCCAGGAGAAATAAAACCTTACTTTAATCCAAAATCCCCAACGCGTTGAACTTGGCGAAAGAAGATGTTTGCCAGTGAGGAGATAGAGCTGTTGAACCGACGCAGGAGACTTTTTGATAGAGCGAATGAGTTTGGCCATCTTGCGAAATTCTGGAACATCAGAGAGAAGTTCTATCGCTGAAAATTCAATTTTACTTCTAGTTTCGATGAATATTTTAGTGACTTACCGTTCATCAAGCCAGTAGAAAGACGGTGATCGAAACATGGTACTCTTTTGGGGAAATCGGCAGTCATATACACGAGTTGGTCATCAGCTTGGAAATTGAGCCCTGCAATTCCGTCCCAGATTTGGTCATCATCCTCCTCATCCCAGTCGAGCATGAATGACTCTGTAACTCGGGGTTGAATAAAAAAATAATTTGGATTAGGAAACATAAATAAATTTACTCGTTGTCTTTCCTCCGAAGGCAGCCACAAAATTGGATCCATTGTCGGTTACGAATCGAAACACCTTGTCCAGCTCAATCTCAAAGTCTGCCAGCATCCTCTTGATTTCCTCCCTGATTTTTGCCGCCGTGTGCTTGCCCATTATCTCGGAAAGGCCCAAAAAGATGCTCGTTTGTACATCGCCGGTGATTGTGTGCATAGTAAGGCCGATGTAGCTGTGGATCATACCTAAAAGCTTGCGGATCATTTCCGCCAAAAAAAAGTCTTTCTATAAAACCCAACCCTTCTCCGTCCACACATCTGCGGTAATTGAAGGCATCCGATCGTGCACAGAAACGGCTACAAATTTCCTCACTGCGATCATTGCTTCTTTGTAACGCTCTATGAGAATAGATTTAAGTCCGTTGAACGACGACGGAAGCTGAAAATAAATGAATGAAAGGGTCGAAATAAAAATAAGAATATACTAACCTCAAATTTTGGATCCAACTCCTCCACAAACTCCCGAACTTCCGAGGACGTCAACACATTGATGGAGAGATGAGGTAGCGCTAATACACCTGCAAGCCGTTTGGTGATCCTTCTCGACTTCTCTCCCTTCGGGTCGTAGCGAAACAGGGGCAGTGGCGGTATTCCCTTGACTTTCTTCTTCTTTGCAAATGGCGGAGTGCTGGTCGAGTGCTGATTGACCTTCCAATTGTTGATCTCATTGATTCCTTTCTCCTGCATCCTCATCTTATGGAATGACTAAAATAACTTTGTTGAAAAACTGATGTCGATTGGAGCAAACATTTTAAGCTCACCTCAAAGTGTCGCTGGATCACGACGGACGTACAAGAGGCGGCAGCGAAGAATGGTTGAGAACACTTGACTTCCTTGCACACTATCCACTTCTTCTCGGGGTGATCGACTTCTTCTCCTTCTTGAACCCAGGACCACGTAGGATGTTGATTGGCTAAAAAGAATTATCGACTCTTGGTTAATCGGATTAACTTAATACAATTAAAAATCTCACCTTTTCGCTTTTTTCCCTCTGGTAGGATCTTCACCTCGATTCTCTCCTTGTTGCCTCTTGCCACTCCTGAGATAACTGTCGCTTGTTCGTTGTTATTGTCGTTGAGTTCCATGAAGATTGGGTTGGCTGAAAAGAGTATGGAGTGATTGTAATTATATGATGTAAACATGAAGGGGAAAAGATCGAAAGAGTGAATATAAATTGCGGCTTTTCGAATAGCGCTTGTCATGGTTTGTAAAAGTCACTGGTAAGTGAACCGGTTGTAATGACATCGTGCCGATTTTTTGACAAATTTGACATGACAATGACAATGACAAGTTTAAGAAAATTTAGCGTGACTGATAATGACAATGACAAGTGTGAGAAAATTTAGAGTGAGTGACAATGACAATGACAGGTGTAAAAAAATTTAGCGTGACTGACAATGACAATGACAAGTACCAAAAAAATTAGCGTGACAATGACTGACAAGCGTTGTCAGTCATTGTCATTGTCAAATTTTTCGTTACAATTACTTGTCACGCAAACACTGTGATTATTTGATGATTGCCAGTTCAGTGTTTGAACTTTATATACGTAACGCCTAAATCACAGGTTTGACTACCACTGGGTGCACACCATATTTTTTATCTCCTTTTATTTATAAGTTTGGTGTAAAAATGATCCTCACATTCTTGGCTATCCAATAAAATCATTAATGCAGGCTTTCACACCTACCGAAGCTTGTACCCAGGCTGAAATGGGCCAAATTTTCGAAAATCGATCGTCTTGAGGGTTTTTCTTTGACTGGTTTCATTGAAATTTTCTGACTTTTTTTCACGATTCACATGTTTCATACAATATAATGTAGCCAAGATTTCGTGCTTTCATTCAAACTATTATACAGAGAAAAAAACCACTTAAGTCACGATTAAAATCCAAAAAACATTCAACAATGCCGAATTCTTTGCCATCCTTCCCAGAGCTGTCCCAGAACTCTTCAATATTTATACTTGAAAATTACGTTTTTTGTAGTTATAATTTACATGATCATTTACAACCTTATATACTAAAAATGTAGCCATGCTTCCTGGCGTCATTTTCAGCATACGTTCATAAATAATCATGTAAATTAAAATTGCAAAAAATGTTAGTTCCAAAATAATACCGAAATACTCATGTCTTCCTGGTCAAACCTTTGCTAGCTACCTTTTTTTGAAGTGATTTTGGCGTGGAAAAATTTCTATCTGGTTCCCCATGAAATTCTGACTTTAGAAAGTCACGAACGCGTTGAAAATTGATAAAATTGGTGGAGAATCAGGCGATATAAAAATAGATACGCATCATTCGGACTGGTTTCCTTTCATTTTGATGGTCATTTGCTTGCAATCGCAAAATTAAGGCAGTTGGTGACAGTAAGGCAGTGCTGGAAATAATTCAAATCGATTCCTCGATAGTTTTTGGATCTAGAAGTCAGTGAAATAAATAAAATAAATAAATAAAGTGTGCACCTAGCGGGATTAGAACAGTCGTGTATATAAAGTTCCCCCTCCTCCTTTAAATCTAAGGTGTCTTTAATAGGATGTTTAATTCTATTAAGTCACTACTGTTCCTTACTGGGGTTGTGGGCGATTTTGCAGTACGGTTTTCCAGAAACTGCGGTTAAACAAAAAAATGTAATTGCGCTTTAACCGCGGTATTGCAGTTTTCACATTTAAAATCGAAAGCAAGAAGAAGCAGATAGTCGGTCTTTGGGCGAGTAGCACAACCAATTTGCTCATCTTCATTATTATTTAAATCGCAGTTGGCATGGAAAATTTCCAATAGTATACTTATGCGACTTGGAGAAACTTAAGAAGTCACTGAAAGCTTGTATTAAACTAAAACATCTGAAATTATTAGTTAAACCCAATAAAAATACTGAAAATAGTTAAACATATGGGGCATCTATGGAAACTACAAGCTATTTGAAGTCCGGAACTCGTTTTCTAGTCAAATTTTGAAAGTTTTTCAATTTCGCGCAAAATTTCTTCTAAAAACTATAAGAAACATTTTTGGCGTTTTAAAAAGCCGTGCGTTTATATTCCAGCAATTGACTACACACGGCCCCTAAAAATTCAAATTTACGTGCGGTTTGAAATAAACAAAACGCCAAGATTTTCAAAAAACATTTTTCTATATTTTCTAAAATTCTCAGTGATTGTTGACTACGAAATGCAAATTTTGATGAAAAATTGGCGCTACCCAGGTTCATTAATTAGAAGTTATAATAAAGTACTGTTTCGAAAAAGTCAAAGTTTATAAAAAAATGGTTTCGTTAAAAACGGGTTTGAAGAAAAAATGTTTTCGATAATAGACATTTCGCAAACAAATGTTTTGCTAAACAAATAGTTTTTTTAAATCAGAGTTCTCAAAAGACAAATTTTAAATTTATTCCAATAACGTCAAGAGTAATCAATTTCCACATCAAATCACCCCATTTTATCGCAAACATTACAAGTTACTTGAAATACAGCAAAACACTTTAGAATTACCGAAATAGTATAAAGTGTCATCAATTGCAACAATATAACAATGCTTATTTAGGTAATCTCTCAAATTATTCAGATCATAATTCATCGATATATTCTTTACTCGGATTGACCTTTGCTTGTCTGCCTGCTTCAGTTTCATTGAACCACCACTCTCCAGATTGATTAGATGCGCTTCTTGGACGCTACATTCTTTTCGCAGACCGCGAATCCACTTCCAGAATCTAGGACGAGAGTCGTCTTCAGTAGCAAGATTGCTGCGCATTGCTCGATGCCATGCTTCCAGAGATATTGTGGTTTTCGCCTTGCCTTCTTTCGCCGATTCAGCAGTTCCAGAGAGAGATTGGAAAGCGCGGATCGCGTCTGATAAAGTTTCGTATACACAGCTTTTCACCATATAAAAAATACCTGCGCATTAATCGGGTTTGTTAATTCGTCGAATCAAGCATTGAGAGAAGTGAAAATAACAACCGTGCAGTTTAACTAATGGAAAGTCTTCACAGGTGCAAATACTAGAGACGCTTCGTAGTCGACGTGGCACTCTTGAACTCGGAAAAGCAGAAATGACTCTTCTTTTGAGCTGAATGAACATGTACCTGTAGCACCCAACAGATTTCTTGGGCAAGATCACATGCAGACACGGAATGAATGTTTCGCCGACTTTGGCATGAATTGTTAGCAATTGCTTCCACCCCAATGGAACGAATCCAAAGTGCCATCCAGGCCCCAGAAGGTAGCATTAGCCAAACTAAAAACTGTCAATAAGGCGAATTAACGGATGACAAAAACGAACCCGCAAAGAACGAGCAGTACTAAAAGCAATTAATCTTATTGCACCCAGTCCTGAATCAAGACTACAAACGGTTCATTTTCATAATTCTTCAGTTCTTCAGGAATTATCAACGTCTCGGGTGAGCAAGGCATGTTCGATTCCAAACTATTTCTATGGTAGTAAACGAGCCGGCTTACATTGTGCTGAGTGATTCTCGCCTTCGCTTCCACAGACGATCCTTCCATTACACGAGCAAAGATCTTTCTAGCGGCGTCCTGAAAAATTTTAATTATAATTTTGTCGGTCTCCTAACATTTTTTAACTTACCCCACTTTGCCGAGCCAACACGGGTATCTGAGTCATGATTCTTCTTATTTCGATATCCACCTTTTGGTCATGCAGTGCTCCCCATCGCTCTTCCCGACACACTGATTCAAGTCATTTGTTTGGAACTGCATCTTGTATCCTTCATGATTCTTCGAACAGAGCCAATGAGTAGTTCCCTCCGACTGAATTTGTAGGTGTCACCTTAAATGGAGAAACTACTTAAGTTTTGACAAAATGCTCAATTACCATCGTATTCTAGCATCCTCTTCCCAAATTTGCTTGTCACGTACTCAAAGTGGACGTCGGGCATTGCTGTAACAGACCTTTCTTGGCTCTTCACTCGGACTACAGGCGGTTCTTCTTCATCCACGATTTCAACGCTTGCGATCTTCATCATCGCTGAACTCGTATTCTGTCGACTGATCTTCATCGCTAATACCATCCATGGCTATCTGAAATAACGAAAAGTAAAAAAATTTTTTTAGAAAAATGGGTAATTTTTGAAGCAGTTTCTTTGTCAAATGTGTATTTCTTAAATGTATATTCCTCAAACACATTCTTTTCAGAAACGGTCTTTCTTCAAACCGTTTTTAACGAAACCATTTTTATAAACGACTTTCGAAACAGTACTTATTATAACTCAATTAATGAACCTGGGTAGTGCTGAAAAATTAGTTTTTATTACATGGAATTACATGTAATACAGCATACAGTCTTCAACCAAAATTCAAAACAACGGAACGATGTCAGACGACCTTTTACCGATGCGACTCAAATCCATCAAATCCATATTCTAGGGTTGTCTTTCAACGGCCAAGAAATTTATACGCAAAATCAAATTCTATGCAATGAAAAATTATCAGGAAAAATAAAACTTTTGAAAGCTTGAGTGTACGTTATCTGCCAAATGATACCCGAAAAACGGGTACGAAACGGAACATAGGAAAGCGATTTTATTTGCTACAGCGAAGAACATAGCGATACAAAAAAATTAAATAGACAATTATTTTTGCATCCTGACCACATCTAGCTACTTCCTTCTGACTTCCTTGGGATTTACTCTTAAGAAAGGCGACTATTGTTAAATGAGCAAAAGACGAACAGATACCAGCACCTTTGATGACCCTTCAGCTTGAAAATCTGACCTGGCAGTATCTCCAGTCCTTTCAGCTGCAGCATTGCACTTGGCACACTTCATTGAAACGATCTTCTCAACTTTAGCAGTCATTTCCATAGAAGAAACACTTCAGCAGACTGCAGACCTAGTGGATGCCTGAATGACGAACAGAGGAAATGAGGCTGTGGTAGTATAAAGACATCAGAAGCTGTAGGAGTAATAGCTAACTCTGAAACATTTATCATACAAAAAACTGATTGATTATCTGTTTTAGAGATTTTCGACAGACACCGCACTTGCATTTAATGACGACTATTTTTCGCTGCTTTTCTGGCAGGATGACTTTGTCTTCATACTGAGCTTGCTTTCACTGTTCTTGCTTTTCTTGGCGAAGCTTGCTACAAGAGAAAATTACGGAAATCTAACACCACGTGAACTTACTAATCCGCACTCTTGTCACACGCAAGTCACACTTGCGCAAGCTGTTTCTGTGACAAATTTATTCACACTTGTGGCTTCCCTCGCAGTCCTTGTTGCTCAGATTGAAAAATTGATATGTTATTCGCTCTTACTGCACCACAGTGGCACATCTCGCCTGAATCGTTGAACCACCTGAGAGTACGAACATAAATGAACGACATAAACGACGGACAAAAGTGCAAAATCACGGTCTTTTCAGCATAATGTATATAAAAGATGGCGCAGACATTCAACTACGCGAAAAGTTGAGCCGATTTTTGTAAAGTTGAAATTTCAGAAACTAAAGATTAACCAAAGAAAACAAATGGCATTTTTACGTGTAAAATAACGGTTTTTTGCGTTTTTTTTTCTTACTTTTGTATGAAACACATGAAATTTGTATTTTCGGATATTTTTTTAATACGAAAATGTAGAAAATTAACTCCTCTATCACGCCTCAGCCCCACTTTTTAAGGTTTTAAAAGTAAATTCAAATGTCATTTCATTTATAATTTCGAACCCAGATGACTTTTTGGCATATCTTTCGAAAATCTTATTGACATCTCTAAAATTTTCGCGTTTTTAAGGCAAGTGATGGCTCATTTTATTGCTCTGGATGTGAGGAAGCGTTTAAAAAATAATTTTATCCAGAAAGTGTCGAAATAAAATAAATTACAAACCTTGTCCAGGCTTGGGTTCAATGTATTAAAATTTCAGACAAATTTTGAATATTTGTATTTGGCGCAAAAATACAAATTGGCGCAAATTCTTTTGAATTTTGAGGGGCCGTGCTGTAGCAGAAAGCGCAGATCTCTGTGATAGAAATGATTTTTTGGGGCCTTCAAGAAGGAACAAAAAATATTATTTGACTGAGTTTTTGAAAAGTGCCATGTTTTTAGCTTGTTCTACGTTCACTTACCCGACTAAACTTGTATTTTTTTGAAAGCTCGTTAAATTTTGTACCTGAAAAGTGCTTGAACTACACGAAATTCTTTTCAGATAAAAAGTTACATTCAAAAAAATAAAACAACCGAAACTGGAAAGTCTCCAACAGTAAATACGTAAAATAAATCACGGAAAGGAACTTTTCACAGATTTTTTGCTCCTATCTTGTTCTGCACGAAATTCTGAACAAATTGGTCCTGTTAGCACAAACCGAAATGTTGAAAATTCGAACACCTACTTGACTTTAAGGACCTCAATATCCGACTTTCTGCCTTCGTTGTAAGCACTCTATTTGCATTTTTAGAAAATGGATACAAGATCAGAGGGGTCGGATGATGAACGAAAAGAAGAAATAATCAAATTGCTGTAGAAGCCGAAGTGCCTATTGTGACAGTAAGTCACACTATACAGGGTGTTTCAAGAAATTCTAACTTTTTTAAACGGCCGTAACTTTTTAAAGAATTTTAAAATTCTGTGAACGCAGATCGACTCAGAAAAATATACAATTTTTAATGTATAATGTAAAAAACACGATTTTCTCTTAGTCCTCCTGTGGTTTCAGTCCTGGTCATCCCGATCCATCCCATGACCTGGACTGAAACCACATGAACAAGCGAAAATCGTGTTTTTATTATATACTAAAAATTGTATTTTCTGAGTCGATCTGCGCTTACAGAATTTAAAATTCGCCCTAGAAAAAAAGTTAGTGTTAGAAAAGTGTTAGAATTTCTTGAAACACCCTGTACATTCACCTTTATTGTATAGTTTTGCAGAAGCGAAAGCGCGCTGACAATGCTGGAAACAAAAGAAGGTTGAAACGATTAATGGCCGTGGGCGACATGCTTAAGCAGGTTAGCAGCAAACTTGTGACTGAAGATAACGAATACGATGGTAAATATTTGTTGTGTATACTTTCCATTCAATACTTAATTTATTCATATTATTTTAGTTGATGAAGATGAGTACGGTAATATCTCTATCGGTGGCACAGAATTGAGCTTTGAAAACTGGGCTCTACTCAACAGAATCAGCGAGCCGGATATAGTTTGCAGTTCTATTGTTGTGGCTGATCAGCTTAAGTTTGTACTCTCTACCTTTTATTAATGTTCTTTTTTTTATTTTAGAGGGCCACTCGTGGAGCAGCTTGACAGCTGTAGTTTGGGTGCGACAGTGGAAATTAGAGAATCTTTGGGAACTGCAGAGGTCATTTTAGAGACTCCAAAACCTGAGGTTGTCTTATTTACTTGGTGGTTAGCTAATTGTCAATGACTTAACCCGCCTTTAAAGAAGGAAGAAGGCGAAATTAGTGACTCGGACTCTGGTGTTTCGGATGGCGATTTGGATTCTGGCGAGAACAAAGGAAGACTCTCTGCTACTATGTGTCAGGTTATCAGTTCTTCGTCAAGAGATATTTACGAACGTCGCTTTGGAATTGCCCAGTCTCTATCTTTGGCCCAGAAGCTAATGCTTTTAAAACTTATAGAGGTAAACTCGTAATGGGAAATTCATAATTTCGATTAATGTTCGATCTCATATTCTAGAAGTCTCAAGAAATTAATTTGCCTTCGAATACAGCAACCAGCGCGTCAGATGTTCAAAAAGTTTTCCAAGAAATCTACGCCTATCGTTTCCAAGTGATCCAGGCTTTATCAGTCCAACAAAAGTCAAGTCTTCTAGAAGTTATCAGGTCACCTCAAGAAAAAATCGTGTCTTAATATTCATGCTTGGCCCGTTTGTCGAATATTGTTGTTATTGCCTTGATGTTTCTGATTAGCGATAAAGGAGTCACGTGGCTTGTAGCTGCTAGACGTGTAATAATTGTGGATTGTAGCTTAGTTACTAAAAAATGTTTTATACCGGGTGTGTCAAGAAATTCCCTGGTTTTTAAATGGTCAATTTTTTTCTAGAGTCTTTTTTGAAGTTCTGTTTTCATCAATCGATTTTTCTCGCCGACTACATTTTTGTTGTATATAATGTCAAAGACGCGATTTTCGGTTGGTCCACTCTGTGGTTTGAGTCTTGGCCATCCATAAGCCATCTACAGACCAGGGCCTAAACCACAAGGGGACCAAGCAAAAATTGTGTTTTTGACATTATATACCGAAAAAATCGATTGCAGAGCACAGAATATTTCGAAAAAAGAAGTTATGGCCATTTTAAAACCAGTGAATTTATTGATATATCCTGTAAATTCTGCGGTCTCGGAAATCAGTCTCAAAGCGCATGTTCTTGGATGCTATCGACACTATTGCATCCTGGCGATTCCATTTGTGACCAGGCAGGTTAGCCAGTGGTTTCATTTTCAGGGTTTGACACACAATTTGACATATGTTGACATATTTTTGTTATTATCAATTCTGAGGGGCAATTGAATAAATATATGACCTAAGGAACTCGGTTAATGCTTGGCTTGTATCCTGCAATCAAGTCTGTTCTTTTGCATTGTATAACAATTAGGTCAGTAAGCTTTTTAAGGTTAATCCGTGAAAAATTTCGCTGAAGACTTTTCCTGGAGACTTTCGACTAGACTATACTCTTAGGAAATCTATCAGGATATTCAGACAAATAGAAGCTTTAGGAACAAATGGGATCTTGTATGTATACATGTTTTGTTGCTGTTAATTTTTTGTATTTGTTTCTGTCTTTAATTTTATCGATTGAATCCATAAAGTTTTAACTGTTTAGCTGCATTATGGTAAAATTTAAATGTGCAAGGGTTTTAGAAGCACCCTCACTTCTTCAGCAGTAAATATTTAAAGAGAGTTATAGATAGGGTTGTCGGCCGGTCGATTTTCGGCCTTTTCGGCCGAAAATCGACATTTTTTCGGTTTTCGGCTCGGCCCGCCCGCCGAAAATTTTGGCTTCAGTTCGGCTTTTCGGCATGCAGAAGTCTGAGAACTCATTCAGAATTATATTTTGTAATGGAGTGATATCGCAAAGTCGTTATCTGTTTGTTTTTGTAATGGCAATGTCTGTCACATTCTATAAACTTTTCCGTAGATTATGTTTGTCACGCATCCGTGTGAGTCCTTGTTTTAATGATTATGTTTAGTATGGCGTCAAGCAACGTGTCGAAGTTTGTCAAGAAAACGGGCGAAAAAGCTATTTGCATCTGTGGGGACGAGCTTATGCTTAGCAAAAACGGATCCACATCAACTCTGTCCGGACATCTCACTTCTAACAGGCACAAAGAAGCAATATCGAAGAAAGAATCAGAACCAGAGAAAAAGAAAGCCAAGCTTGATTCAATTGCCACCCTATTCAGTCCAAACTATTCGAAGCAGCAAAGCCACCAGTTGATCAGTGACATGACTGACTTTATCGTGGACAGCAATCTTCTTTTCCCTATCGCTGAATTATCTTTCTAAAAAACAACTACGGACAAGCAAAGGTAGTTTTTCTTGTGCTCTAATGTAGTTGAATGGATTCAATTTAATATATTTTAGCTATCATCACGTTATGATGTAGGTGCCGAAGTACTGACCAAGGAAGACAAGTGTATGGAAGACCTGCGTTCCTTCTTCCAAGCCCGAAAAATTTCTCTCACCTTAGATTAATTCACGAAAGAAGAAGAGCACAAAGAACACTGACTGCTCTGGTGATTATTCAATTTCCTGTTTTATTGCTTTTTTCATCCTTTCAGCATCACGTTCTTACCTGACTGGAGCGTTTGAAAGTTCTTATCCTTTATCGCGACCCCACCGTAATTTAAAAGAGTACTGGACGTGGAAAATAGCCTAAAAGTATGGAAATTGAACAAATTTTTGTCAGCTTGGTCCTACTGCACAAAGAAACTCTGGTATGCATGCATGTTTTATGCCGCCAAAAAAGGCGAATCAACTTATTTGTGTCAAAATAAAAATAAAGTTCAACAATCAAAACTTGGGTGGGGTCGGGATAAAGGGTAAGAACCCGTTTGAATTTCGATCAAAACTTCGAATATTTCTCGGATGAACATACGGGTGAAAACATTGTAGAGAAGATCAATTCAATCTTGTCCAAGCTCAGAGTGGACAAAAACTATGTGGTGGCTGCAACTCGGGACGGCGCTCCAAATCTGGCTGGATCAAAGAGGGAAGGATGCGTTAAAGCAACATTGAAAGGTTGTTTATTGTTTTTCTGCATTTTTACGTAAAAAAAATTTGTGTGACCGTTTTCAGTTTCCACTGTTCCTGCCTTGCTTCATCTTGTCGTTTGGGATGGAATTAACAAGACTTCAATTGTGTCATCAGTAGCCGAGAAGGCAAGCAAAATCGCTATCGGGCTTCATCGCATCCCAACAGCTATGGCTGCGTTTCGGGGACTTCAAAGAAAGGAATCGACTATTTTGACGATGGTAGATTAGATATTAGATCTTAGTGTATTCATTATTATAACTCGAATCCAGAACAAAAGAACTGCTCAATCAGCATAGTGACCGCCCGTCCAGCCGGCCCGTCCCGTCGTCGTCCCGTCCGACGGCGACGGGACGGCCGGCGAAATTCATCCCGTCGGACGGTCCCTTTCTGTCAAAATTTCACTCTTTTTATTCAATTCTTGCAAGCTTTATGTAGTGTAACTGAATTTTATTGATAAAAACTACTTTCAATGTTATGCAACAAATGTTACGCAACTAAATAAGTGCTATTTTGCAAAAAAAACCAAAAATTTGCGCGCTAAATCTTTTTTACCTCAAAAAGACTTTTTTATGACGCATATTTGCTTTTTTCTATTTGGCCGACATCACATGGAGGACCAAGAACTTTTAAAAAAAAATTCCGATATTGGCCTGAATTTTTTCTACGGTGTTTTCACAATGTTTCGAGCATTTTTGCCATTTTTTTAAATTGCCTTGAGGGACCGAAGTAACACAATAAAAATTCCGACCTAAACTGTGACCTCGCTCCCCAAGACAATTTTTGAAAAAAATGTGGCAAAAATACTCAAAACATGGTGAAAACACCGTAACAAAAATTTGCCATTATCGGAATTTTTAAAGTGCTTGGTCCTCCTTGTGATTTCGGCCAATTTGCGGCAGAAAGATTTGTCCGCTAAAATTATATAAACAAAACATTTGAAATATTTTGTCTTAACCATGCTTTACACGGACTTGGTGCCTTGGTCCCACAAGGCAAAAAGTGAAATTTTGGTCAAAATTTTTCTCTCGAAAGTTGTCTTGTTTTCTACACGTTTCAGGTGCTAAAACACGCGAAAAAGTCGCCGAAAATGGTTTTTAGAGGACTACATATACTGTACTCCTGCCAAAACCATTTCGGTGTAGACAGGAGTTCATGGAAGATTGGCCTAGACATGACTAACAGTCTAAACGGCATACAAATTGCATAAATTCAGGTATCTCAACTCGAGCACTTACTTATAGTAAATTTCCTTTTAAACTTTTCCATTTTTGGCTGGGCCGGCCGGAAATTTCGGTTTTCGGCTCGATCCAGCGGGCTGAAAATTTCGGCTTCAGTTCGGCTCGGCCGGCTGAAAATTTCGGCCGGGCGACAACCCTAGTTATAAATTACCGTTTCACAAATAAATACAAATACATTTTGTTAAAACAACACTATAAATATGCTTGTGATTTATTATTTATCTGTCAACAACAAACATCTATGTAAACCAAAATCAGAGAATATAGACAGAAAATTGGCTTCGGGTTATTATCCCAATATTATTTCCACTGCATCCAGCTAATCGTCATCACTCAAAATTTCTCCCTCTGACAGCTCTGATTCATCCACCACTCGCTTCGGTTTCTTCGGTGCAGGTGGCTCAGTTTTTACAGCTGCTGCACTTGCTGGTGGGCCGTCTGAAACTATTGGATCTGTTCTTTGAGGAGATATACCTCCTCCTGGAATGTAGTCTCTCCTCCTGTAAGAGTTATTCAAGGCTGGTGATGGGGAACGCACTCGACGATTCCCAAAGTTTTGTTGCTGTTGACGCCTGTTATTATTGTTGTTGTTGCCAAACCTCCCTGAATTGCCCATATTTCTTCTGTCATTGCGCTCATTAAATCTATTTTGAGGCTGGTCTTTGAGATCACAAAGGAGAGATGGAATTTTAGGACTAGGATCTGGAGGAGCACCACCCATCGGCTTGGAATTTGAGCTAGTTGATGCTGAAGAGCCAGGGAGGCTGCGATTGGCAGGAGTGTTGCGGTTACGGGGTGGAGAAGTACCTCCTGGTTTGATTGGATGGTTAAGCCGTGTTTGATTGTTAGAAGCTGATGGAGTCCATTGCTGTGGTGCTTCTGCTGCGGAGAGCTTGTCCCGATTCTAAAAAATATAAAAAAATTTCTTTTGATTCATACTCACATTTTTATCATTTTCACTTGGAGCATCTATGCCGGGGGTGTGGGTTTTTTTTTTAATTCAACACTACTGAATTTCTCTTTATTAGGGCCTAATTATTTATTATTTTGAGATGGTGTGATGAGTTTTTTGAAGATTAAAATTTAATAAGCACCACATAAATGTCTCTCATTTTGAAAAAATGTTCTTTTTGTGCAATACTAACCGTCAAATCACGAGATCTCTCAGCCGCCCTTCTTATCTCCTGCATCCTGCTACTCTCCCTTGACTTCCTGCTAATTAGCCGTTGCACTTCCTCATCCTCCGATGTTTTTCCGCGAATAAAAGTTATTTTCACAAATATTGATCTGGCTACTTCAGGAGTCATGTCGTTCAATGTGTCGCCAGCATTTACCAACTCCTCTCTGGGTTTGTTCAAAAGCCCTTCAAAGATTGCAGAAACCAAGGGTTCTTCCACTGAGATCAATAGCGGCAAATTTTTGCGTGAAACAGCCTTGGTCCAGACCTCAGCTGGCATAGTGTCCTGCTTTGCCATCAACAAAAAGGCATCTAAATATAGTATTATAATATGCATATAAGAAGAAAAATGGGACTTACTAGCCCATAAAGCAGTGTAGTTGAGACCATTGAGTATATCAAACTGGCTGTGTGGTACATAATTTTCCATAGGTGAATCTGAGCCAAGACTGGCATCCACACTGATCTGTAGTTCTGGTAGTTGTTGAGGAAAAACACCTTTGAGGATAAATTCTCTACGAACTTCCATCAATAATAATCCAAGACGATTTCCACCGAAATAAGGTGGGCGAAAAGCCATCGGCCTAAGACAAATGTCAATCATCTGCAACAAAAATTTAATAATATGACTTTTTATTTATTATATTTATTTACAAGTTGATGCACATTTTTTGTGTCATTAACACGAGTACGGTTGGCTGTAATTTCTGTCGATTCTGACTCAGAATTTCACGCTAAACACGATGGAGCTTTTAGTTTGAAAAATTTTGGACAAAAAGTTCGCCTAGAGCCCTCTGAAAATTTGAAGTTTTTAAACTTTTTTGTCTTGGCACGAAAAATAATAGTCATAACTTTTTATATACTGAACATTTTTCCAATCTGTAAATTGCGTCTTGTAGAACAGACGCGGGGCTATTTTTTAAGTTATTATTTGTCTGTGTGTCATAACGGCTTTCTGCCGCAAAATACCAAAGGTTGTAGTGTCAGCCATTTGATGAGGACCTACCTTCAAATGGCTCTATCTTTTTTCACACTGAACCAACTGAGTGTAGACACGGTATTATTTTGTGGAAAATTTCGCGGATATTCCAAATCTGCAAAGAGAATCGTCCAAATATTTTCTTTGCAGAGTTATGGCTTATGTAAGTTTGGTCGCTATAATTTGTCTTCACTGCAGTGCAAACTGACAATTTTAGAAATTTCACACTGGATTCGAGTTCAGCATGGTCGATTTGCTTGAAAACTCTTTTTACAATAAATAGATTAGTGTCAAATATCGAATTCCTCTGGAAACAAAATTTATTTAAACTTCTAAAAGGGCAATGCTTTTTTTGCCGCAAACATACTTTTTCTGCCGCAAATCTGCTTCTGCCGCAATTTTACTTTTATGCCGCAAAAGTAAAATTTGCGGCAAAATATATTGCGGCAGAAAAAAATCTGCGGCAAAAAGTATATTTGACGCGAAAAAGTATTGTCCCTTCTGAAAATTAGATATTCAAATAACTTTTGTCTCGAGGGAATTCGATACTTCATACTAAGCTATTTATTGTCGGGGTAGTTTTTAAGCAAAGCGAGCATTCTAAACATGAATCCGATTTCTGCAGCACTGCAGTGAAGACAAATTATAGCGACCAACCTTAAGTAAGCCATAACTCTGCAAAGAAAAATATTTGGATGATTTTATTTGCAGATTTTATCTCCATAAAATTTTCTACGAAAAATACTGTGTCCACACTCAGTTGGTCAAGTTTGAAAAAAGTTAGAGCTATTTGAATAGGAGTACTTATAAAATGGCTGACACTACAATCTTTGGTACTTTGCGGCAGTAAGCCGTTATGACACACAGGCAAATAACTAATCAAAAAATAGCCCCGCTTCTCTTCTACAAGATGCAATTTACAGGTTAGAAAAATCTTCAGTATCTAAAAAGTCATGAGTATTATTCGTACTTTCGTGCTGAGACAAAAATTTTAAAAACTTTGAATGATCGGAGGGCTCTAGCGGGCGGGAGTAGTGTGGGCTAAATCACTCTGGGACAATTCAATTTGGACCAAAATCAATTTGGGCCAAAATCAAATTGCGCCAAGATCATAGCAATTCGGCAAATATTTACCGAACATTGAAATTTGATTTTGGCCCAAATTGAATAGTCCCAAAGTGATTTGGCCCACACTGCTCCTGCCCGCTCTAGCTAAACTTTTTTGTCTAAAATTTTTCAAACCAAAAACACCATCGTGTTCAGCGTGAAATTCTGAGTCAGATCGACAGAAATTACAACCAACCATTCTCGTGTTAAAAAGCGTCAATAATATCAACAAATTTCACATATGATATTTTTCAAATCCACATGAATCCGCGAATTAGAACTGACTCTGATGATTGCAAGCCACCACTTACACAACAGGTATTTTCTTTGATTTTGTTTCACATGCCGTATTTTCTCTTTTAAAAGCCCTCCCCATAATCGGGAATTTTTTACATATATTTATTGCGCTTTGAATCACCTTTAGTTTTGACCCACAGGTATGTTATGTGCCGAGATGTAACTGAGTAACTCGGGCTACATTTTGGTATATTATGACAACAAGAGTCGATTTGAAAAAGTGAGTCGAAGACTTAAAAAAAAAAGAAATTCCCGATTTTGGGGATAGAAAAATACGGTATGTCTGAAATGGCTTGTGTTTAGAGCATTACTATTCCGCAAGCTTATAAACTTTATCAGTCAGTGAATGGGTGTGAACCAGATGTGTGGCTTCTAGCACATCAGCGCTTTCGAACAAGCTATCACTTGCCCAAAAACATAGCAAATCACAAAATTAGAAGATATTTTTGTGAAAATTTCGGAATTTTTTTTTGTTTCGTTTGACTTGATTGATATTAACGCCGGTTTTTTGGCAATAACTTGCTAAAGCAAGTCTTAAACCTGATAGAAGAGTAAATTTGCGACGTTTTATTACCAAGGATGTATGCGAAAAATACAAATTTGGGGTGTTTCATACAAAAGTTTGGTGAAGAACACAAAACTCCCTATTTTTATTCGGAAAAATGCCACTTGTTTGCTTTAAACGGTCTCTAGTTTTAAAAATTTTGACTTTACAAAAATTGTTCTGACTTTTCTAGTAGCTGAATATACAGGCTACATTTTGGTACATAAATTGTGCTGAAAATTCTATAGTTTTGCACTTTTTTCTGTGGTGTAATTCATGAAAAATTTTCGGATTTTCAGGCAATCCAAATGGTCCAAACAAGACGTGCTACTGTAGTGCAGAAAGAGCCGATAACAAAATGAGCGAGAATTAAGAGGACTTTGAATGCAATGGGAGCAAAGAGCGCGAGGAAAATTGGAAAAGAAGCTGTTGGTGCAAGAGCAAAGGAGGCAGGAAAAACTCGTCTTTGTAAGTTAACCTGTTGTCCACTTTTTATTTTTGTTTTGTGGACTTTTTCGTTTAGCAAAGCAAGCAGATTAAAAATTCAGAAAAGGGGATGAAAATAAGGCCAGACAGAATCAGCTGCAGCTGGAAAGTGAAGCGAAAGCAATTCTATCAGCCAAGCCAAAGCAAGCGATCGCTGTCAGATGTAGAAAGTCAACTACGAAGAAAAACCGAAGAGCAACAATTGCTTAAACTTAGATTTGCTTTGTCTGTATTATACTTTTCAGATTTTCGACTGGCGATGTGAAATTCATGGACACAGTTTGTGGTCATCTTGGTTCAAGCGCAACTAATCCGTGTCCAATCTAGGTAAGCCCCGAAGAAACTCTTTAAGAGCAAGCTCTTCACCCAACAAGGACTTTTTCTGGAACAGCGCTACTTAAGACAAATATTAGCTGCAGCTTTTTATCGATTTATGCCATTTTAGGCATGAATTCTACACTCAAGATGAATCTGTGCTGACTGGAAAACGGTTAACCAAGCTTCGAAGTGATTGTTGTTCAGTGACTAGAAGGCAGCTTCTGAAAATTTAGCCTCAACTTTATTCCTCCTTCACTTCATCTTATCCAGGGTTGAACCAGGACATTCTCAAAGCGATGGAGGAATCTGAGCCCACACTGGTTAAAAACTTTGGAGCTGTGCACAAGGTTTGAAAGCAGACAATAAAGCATGGCTTCAGCACTTTACAGGTAGCAATTTTAAATAGGTCAGTGGACCCTACCGCCCAAAATTAAGGCAATCATATTCGTAACCTGATGGATGAAGACATCAAAGCTTCAAACAGCGGTCTTAAGCGTACTTCAACACGATTAGGGTAAGTCTGTTTTAGATAAATTTACTGACTAGAGGTCAATAGGATGTGTTTTACGCAAATGACAATAACTCATAAGTGCCACATACTCTGCCAGCATGTTAGCCAATTCATGGAAAAACATCGTTTTGGGATCTCCTGTACGACAAATCAATAGAAGCTTTGCATCGTAAGGTGAATAGTGATTAAAGAATACTTTCCTGTTAGCGTAAAAGAGAGAAGACACTGAAGAAAATATTAGAAGACTCATATGTCAGAAACATTTTATTTGATGGAAATTCGTTTGACTTGTAATTGTTGATTTGTTGAAGTTGTTGATAAAATTGCTTAAATTGAACCGAGAACAGCGAAAAACCAGAAAATGTTTGAAAACACACGAAAGGTTTGTTAGAAACTCTTGGCGTTATGTTTGTTTTTAACTGCACTAGAATGCAGATTTTGAGGGGCAGTGCTAAGGTAAACCAACCTAAAAAAGTATCAAAATACCCTAAAAAGATAGAATCACCGTATATTATAATGCAGTCAAACCTCGTTTATACGGCACCCCCAAAAGTTCGTTCCCGCCTTGGGTCCGACACTTTCTTTAGCTCAATTTTCGAAGTCTTTTGCTAAATGTGATTCGCCAGTCTAGTCCCAAATATCGCAAGGATACTGATTTTGCCATTCGTTTTTTCAAAATTTTTAAATTTCGTCATGAAGACCCGCGGACGTCGGTTACCCGGTACCTGATTTTCAAAAAGGGTTGCCGGATAACCGACGTCTGCAGGTCTTTATGGAAAAATTCAAAGATTTTGAGAAACGAATGGCAAATCAGAATCTGCAATATTTCGGACTAGACTGGCGAATCACATTTAAAAGCACGAAAATGAGCTAAAGTGTCGGACTTTAAATTGCCATATAAACGAGGTTTGACTGTATTCTACCCGTTTTGGTCAGTTGAGCTGGGCAAAAAGAGCCTCTTAATGCATTTTATGGCAGGAGTACACTTTAGTGGGTACGCCCTAATTGCCCAAAATGATGTTTTTCGACGTAAAACTATGAAATATGTACAGAAAACACATTTTAGGTGTGGGAAGACCATTTTTGGAGAAAAAAATTCGGCCAAAATTGAACAAAACCGTGATATTTTTTCCCTATGGTCCGAAAATCGACTTTTCTGAACATGGCTTAAGATGTTATAAAATTGCTGGAAATGGTCTCAATGCATTTCAAAAATGATATTTTCGTACTGTTATCATCTTAATTGTTCAAAAATGAGACGCTACAAAATTGAAGTTCGACCTTTCGGTCCAGAGTTCTTCGTACCTGGCATGGCCTCATTGATGCATTAATGATGCATGATCAAAAATGCATTTAGAGGTACTTTTTTGCCAAGTCCCATGTTGAAAAACAGGGTAAAACAGTCATATGGTCGAGATTTCCATTTTCAGAAAAGTCGATTTTTGGACCATAGGGAGTATCATTGGGTATCATGGTTTTGGTCAATTTTGGCCGAAATTTTTTTTCTGGAAAAATGGTCTTCCCACACCCAAAAATGTGTTTTCTGTACATATTTCATAGATTTACGTCGAAAAAACATCATTTCGGGCAATTTGGGGCGTACCCACTAAAGTGTACTTTAGCCCATTTTATGATCAAGAGTCTTGCTCGGAATTATGTCCAAGGTAAGTGAGTGCGCGCGTCTCTAACTCTTCAAGCTGCTACCTTCGGGGATGCAGGGGGCTTGGTGGCTTGGGGTTGAGATGCGCACACCCACATACCTTAAATACAAATCACTCAAAAGTGACTCTGGATGCACGAAACAGCATACATACCAGAGTTTCTTTATGCGTTAGGCTCCAGTTAACAAACCCCAGTTAAATTCCATTTTTAGGGTATCTGGATACCTTTTTAGGTTGGTTTACCTTGGGGACCAAGGCAAAAAAGTCAAATTTTGGTCAAAAAAAATTGTCAGAAAATGGCTTTCCGCGCCCTAAAAACATGTTTTAAGCGCGTTTAAGTGGCTTACTCGTTCAAAAAACATCATTAACCCTTGAACTGCTAAGTTTTCTCGACCCATGTGAATTTTTTCATTTTTTTAATAACGCACGTTTTACACATTTTATTTTTTGCATCAAGGCAAGTAATACCTCATTTAAAAGCTTATTTATTGCTGCATCTAGCAGTGTGTTTATTTTTTTCGAAAAAAAAACACCTTTCAGCTATGATTTACAGCTAAAATTAGTAACTCACTCATTTTTTCTGAAAATGTGTTGATCTCATTGATGAGATAGTATAAATCAAAACCCTTTTGTACATTATATTAGCCTTTCTTTGTGCTATCTCCCAGCATTAAAAGTATCCAGGTTCACGCTCACAAATAGCCAGAATTGGCCGTGCTTCAAAATCGTCGGTTTCGCACCTATTTTGAAATGCCTCAAAAACTAATTTTTGTGCATAAAAATAAAAATCTGAATAAACTGATAGATAAAGATAAATATCAAAAAACGGCGATTATTTTGCAGTTTACTGAGAGAAAAAACACAAAGTTTGCTTTGGTGTAAAAAAACCTTGCCGCAGTTTTAGGGTTAAAACGCTTTTTACGACACGAAAGATTCGATAATTATACCGAATTAAATTTTTGTAAAATGAGATTAAAATCCACCTGTTTGGAGTCAACTCTGACTTGAGAAAGCCATAACCTTAGATCCCTTTCCCGCATTCCGATATTTAATTCAGCTTCAGTGGAAGAAAAGCGAGCACAACTGACTAGTAAAGCATCGTTGGTGTCCAGTAGAAGTCTCAACAATGACGGATTCTGGTCGAACTGTAGCTCTACGGCAAACTTTAAAGCTTTTTGACGCTCATCCATGTACCATTGCTGAATTTTCTCTAGCGGCAGCATCAAGTGATCGGTGATAGTGTAGTGTAGTCTCTGCCAACACTCCGCTCCCAGCTCTGGTTCCATGATCCATTCCGAATCCTCTTTTTGAATGTTGAAAAATCTATAATGACAACATTAATCTGTACAGTCGACTCACAATATAACCCTACGTAGGATCTGATGGTTTTTTCCTCCATATAAGTCTTTTTAACTACTTTTCAATCAGGTAGCCCTGTGATTCTCGTTACTAACAAGGTATCAGTTTTTGCATCATCTATGCAAAATATATCCAAAAAGGTAAAAGTATGAAGGAAATTGCTTCTCTAACTTGCTAGAATCGCAGAGCTACTTGATAGTGTTAAATTTTTGAAAAAGAGTGCATTTTTTTGCCTTTCTAATTAAAACAAAAAATGACACTTTTTCACTAAAAGGCAGCACTTTTACGCATTGTCCGTTACTAAAACAACAAGGATTCCGATTATACTATTTGTCTTTTTTATAGCAAAAGCTTTGCCGTGGAGCCGAGGCCTCAAGCTATATATATAATGCTGCCCTGTTTCTATAAAAGGAAAAGTTCTAAATTATAAACTTTTGTGTCTAATATTTCTGTTTCTTGACTAACTCACAAACCATAGAAGCTATTTCGCTGACGTAGATTTTTTTAATACAAATTTTCGATCTCATTTATTTTCATGAACCCTCAAACTCAACTAATTCACTTACTTCACAGCCATTTGAGCTACCACATGGATGGGAGAAGCCAAGTGCACATCCGACTCTGTCGAAACACGAACTTTGGTTGGATAAAATGGATGGAGTACACTTTCCGGTGTAAAACAAATCATGTGGTTGGAGACGCCCGTTCTAAGCACATTGGAAGTTAGGGGTGCAACTAGCGGAATGCGGTGAGTACAGCCCGCAGCAAATTTAGTGCGCAACTCCATCAGCAAAAGACCGGTTTTGTTGCCACCCAAATGACTAACTGCTAGTGGCAACTCCACTCTGCCACACATCCAGTCAACTAGCAGTTGCGGTGACACATACTTCTTGGTCAACAAATGTTGGATCTCGAACTCGTCGGTGCAGCTGGACCACTGAGCATCTCCCTCTTAAAATTGAAAAACAATAACATGATGATGTAAAGCTGTTTAACACTGGAAAGGCCGTTTGCGTTTTTTGCATAATTTAATGCTGATTATTTTCACACCGATCAGTCTTCCAAAAAAAGTTATTTTTTACACTCGACGCTCGATTTAACATAATTGGGGGGACCGCCTAAAAAATTGTGTTAAATCGGGTTTATGTTAAATCGAGTTCTATTTTCTAGTAATAGAGCAAAGTGATATTCTATACAACATAAACTCGATTTAACATAACGTTTTAAGCGCCCCCAATTATGTTAAATCGAGCGTCGACTGCATGAGAAGTTTTTGAATTTTTATGTTTGGTATAACTCAGTTAGAACTTGACAAAACACTTCTTTTGCTATGCAAACCTTTAATTCTGAAATCAGATTCGTGTTCAGCGTGGTCGATCTCCTTGTGAATCTACTCTTCGATTTTAAACTCACTGTCAAATTTCAAATTACGCTCGAGACAACAAACAATAAAGTTTTTTTTCAAATCAAATAATTATTTTCTTGAGCGGAATTTATTGTTTGACAGTGAGTTTGAAATCGAAAGGTAAATTTCCAAGTAAATCGACCACGCTGAACACGAATCTGATGTCAGAATTGAAGGTTTGCATAGCAAAAAAGTTTTACGTCAAGTTCTAACTGAGGTACATCAAACATAAAATACAAAAATTTCACACAAAAAGAAACTTTTTCGGAAGACTGATCGGTGTAGAAATAATCAGCATTAAATTCTGAACAAAACGCTATATTTGTAACAAACAGCCTTTCCTTTCCCTTGTTAAGCCTAGAATCACCTTGAAGTCAACAATGACGTTAGAGCAACTTTTTAAAATTTATTTTTACAGTTAACCCGCGATCAACCAGCTTCTCTGGGGACTGGCTTTGGGATGCCGGTTTATCAGATGTTCATTTGGCAGGAGTACACTATGTGGCCAGAGCCAAAAGTGCGTTTTTCGAGTTTTAAGCAGTTTTCAGGCCCTGAAGACGATAGAAAAGACGAAAAAAGTGTGGAAAGGACATATTGTGAAAAAAAATGTTCTTCCCACATGTCCTTTCCACACTTTTTTGCCCTTTTTATCGTTTTCAAGACCTTTAAAATGCTTAGACCTTGAAAAAAACGCACTTTTGGCTCTGGCCAAATAGTGTGCTTAAGCCGTTCATTATGTCATAATCCTTTGCTGGCTAAAGAAGTCAGCCAGCTACAGAGTGCCGTTTTATCATGGGTTCACTGCACATAATCTCTTATAATGTTAAAAAGTAGTGTTACCAGGGTTTGTTTCTAACAAAATGGCATGTCCTGTGCTCAGAAGAAGTTTTTGAAGATAGTCATTCTTGGATATTTTGTGCTTCATTGCAGACTGCCGCCACCTGTCTAGCCTGGCTGACTTATGTTCTAGCTCGGAAGAGTCGATCTGCAAAAAAGGAGTTTTAATTAATTTAACCCTAGAACGATCACGCTGTTTTTTTCAAAAATTTTAACAACTCCAACCTCCCACAGGCATGTGACTGCTTAAAAGATAACCCAGAAACATGCAATATAATTTTAGAGAAATGAACAAGTATAAATTTGAAGACATTGTTTCTGCAGGAAGTTGATATCAGAACAATTATCCAAAACCTACGTTTAAAGTTTTAAATAACCTCCTAGCCATCTTCGCCACATCAACTGGTTTCACAGTTGTCCTGATCTTCATCACTTCAATATGGGAAAGCTTCAAAGACTCAAAAAGTCTTTGATAAGCGTAGTGCTCCACTGATCTGTAGCTGTCCCCTTTGATTTCAAAGTTCATGGCGTAATAGTTGCTCAATGGCTGAAAGATTCCCTGTAGAGCAATCACAAAATCAGACACAGAAACGTCAATGGGCTTGTCTTCTTGGTCAGTGGATATGCCACTGGCTGTCACATCATTTGTAGTCATCCAAGTAGACTTTTCTTTCTCTCTAAACAATAAAGGTTTAGTGAATTCATAACAGCTGCTTCATCCACAATAAAGGTTTAGTGAATTCATAACAGCTGGCTTGAAGTCCAAAACTTACTTGATTTCATAGCGCAACCACATCAAGAAGAAGCCCAATTGGTTCTGCCCGATCTCCCTCGGTCTTGTCCTCTCATCATGCATCCATTGGCTGATCCTTTCAGCATTGGCTCGCAATCGGCGAGTGAAGCCCACAAACTCTTCTTCATCCATTCCCACACCTAGCTCATTATCGCGGCGGTCGCATACTATGAGAAGGGCGTCGTTGGTCTCCATCAATGCTTGCCGGAAACCTAAATAAAGCAAATAATAAAGCCAAATCCTGTGAATGACTAAGAAATATCACGTTTGTCCTGCTCAGAACGTAGACGCAGTCCTAGCATTGTGTAAGACTGTCGACTGGTCTGCAAATACTGAGCTAAAGAGTTCATGTCATGTCCAGCTGGTAGATTTTCTTCCTAAAATAAAAAAAAAACTATTTGCTAGCAAGATAGCTAATAATGTACCAAAAGTTCTCGTGCCCTGACGGGAACACTGGAACTGGGAGTGGCTAGTAGTTCAAGTATATGCACCTCATCCAAACCGAGTTGGGTGAGTATCATTGAATGGGCATAGTGATCCGCACTTGGATACCTGTGAAAAAGATGAGTTATTAGGCTTTGTCGAAAAAGTAATTGATAAGAACAAAAAAAGACTCCCACCTCTTGCCTCCTTCGCTCAAAGGGAAGGAGAATCCACAATGTAGAATATCTGTGTCATTACCAATGAGAAGAATCTTGCCTTCTTCAATGGTCATTTTGATTCCAAGATCACAGAGTAGCAGCAACGGCAAGCTTTCAATAAATATGATGGAGAACAGCTTCAAAGTATGCGCCTAATAATTGCTTTCAAACAAAATTAGCGCCAATTCAACCGAGAGATTTTTATTAGCAATAATTTCTAGGGTTGTCAAGCCGAGGGCTCGAAAATTTCGAGCTTCAAGACGGCCCTTTCCTAATCTAAAAATTTTCAAGGCAGGAGTGGCGAACGCAATCATGAAGAAAGCCATTTTTGGTAGATTTATGCATAATAAAAAATTTTTGGGTGTCCGAGCCCTCGAAACTTTCGCGCTTCGAGCCGAGGGATCGACACCCCCAAAAATTTTCCCAAGGGAATTATTTTTCGTGTCCTTGAAATCAGAAAAATTTTGTTTCGATTTCCAGATTTATGGGTGCAAACCCAAAAACGAAACCAATAGAGCTCGTGTTGGTTAAAAAACGCAATAAATAGTGCGAAAATACAGTGGGCCAAGACATACAGAGTGTATCAAAAAAATTTAGCTTTTTAAAAAGGCCATAACCTTTTTTAAAGAGGGATCTCGAAATTCTGTTTTTGCCAATCTATTTTTCTTGCCGAGAATATTTTTTGATGCATAATTTTAAAAACACGATTTTTGCTTGATCCCCCCTGTGTTTTGGGTTTCGGCGATCTAGATACCATCTACAGACGAGGAGCCAAACCGGTGCAGGATCAAAATACCCAAAGACAAAATGCCCAATTACAAAATACCCAAAGACAAAATGCCCAACGGTCAAAATACCCAATGGACAAAATACCAAATGGTCAAAATACCAAATGGTCAAAATACTCAAAGACAAAACACCCAAAGACAAAATACCCAATATGCATATTGTGCAAATAATGAGCACTATATGCTATTATCGTAATAACACAACATCTAATTTGCACCATATGGCTTTAAATGTTGATAGGCCGTCAAAAGTCCACCAAAAAAAAACATATTTTGTCTTTGGGTATTTTGTCTTTGGGTGTTTTGTCTTTGGGTGTTTTGTCTTTGGGTATTTTGACCATTGGGTATTTGACCATTGAGTATTTTGACCATTGGGTAATTTGTACTTTGGGTATTTTGTAATTGGGTATCTTGTCTTTGGGTATTTTGTCTTTGGGTATTTTGATCCTGCACCGCCAAACCACAGGGGCCAAGCGAAAATCGTGTTTCTAACATTATACGTCAAAACATATTATCGGCAAGAAAAATCGATTGGCAAAAACAGAATTTCGAAAATCACTCTTTAAAAAAAGTTGTGGCCTTTTTTAAAAAGCTAAAATTTCTTAATACACATTGTAGGTCCGTAGACAGAGGGATTGTTAGAGGTGGGGTGGGATTATTAAACCGTGTGATCACTACTATTTTACAGCATTTATTATCTTATCAAACCACATGTTTTTAAATCCAGTAATTTTTCGAGGAGTTCGTATGTATGATCTCTTTTATAAATTCTTTTAAAAAGTTGTTGATGTGAGTTGATAATTTAAGCAGTCATTCACAGCCTTTCAAAATTTGAATTTCCTTGTAGTTCAAGTTAAACAAAACGCCAAGAATTCGATAGCAAGTTTTACGCGCTTTTTCAAATTGTTGTCTCTTTTATCACTCGAATATCACATAACTATCTCAAGATCCAACAGATTTCCATTGAAAATTAGCAATACACAGAGTTACAAAAGTAAATTTATTCAGATTCACCTTCCAAGACAATATTGAGCGAGTGCACAATACCGACCTTTATTTCTCCAGAAACAACACAACGAGAAAAAGTCAACAAAAAGAAGCGGAACATAATGGATATTTCAACCAAGTCTAACGATACCGGCATCGACCAACTTCATAAACTTCTCACAAATGTCGGTATTCTTCAAATGTTCCTGACCTGCCTTAGGATCTTGCTGCATTTGTTCGAGCACAACCTTGATGACTGGATCACTTTGACTAAAACAATTCACATGAAAAATAGTAAGGAGAGAGCAAAATAAGTAAGTCACCATTTTGGTTGTCCTTTTCCAAACAGGCATCACAGTCATTCACAGCCTTTTCGAACTCAGCCAACTTAGCTTAGCTTAGCACTTAGCTTGTTCCACCTTCTTTTAACTGCATTCTGCCTCTTAGCCGAGAGTTCTGCTCTTGATTCAGCTTCCAGCCGTTTTTCATCAGCTCGTTTCACTGAAACAAAAAAATCGTCAAAACAGTAGATAAAACAAAGTGAAAGAACTTACACAGACGGATTCTCGTCGCTTCCCTTGCTCGGTTACTTGCTATTTCTTTTGAGATTTTTCTTGCTCTTTTTGATTCCACAGCAGCCATTGTTGCTTCCACAGTTCTCAGAGTGACAGGTTGCTTTGTTGTTAGCTATTTTCGTACCACAGTAGCACGTCTCGTCTGCACCATTGAATCACCTGAAAATACAAAAAATATTGGACAACATAAACGACGGAAAAAAAAAGTGCAAAACCACGGAGTTTTACGTACAACTTATATACCAAAACGTAGCTCATACATTAAACTACTCGAAAAGTTGAGCCGACTTTCGTGAAGATGTTGTTTTAAAAACCAGAGACCGTTTGAAGCAAACAAGTGGCATTTTTCCGAGTAAAAATTGGGGTTTTTGCGTTTTCTGTCTAACTTTTGTATAAAACACCCTAAATTTGTATTTTTTGTATACATCCTTGGTACCAAAATGCAGCAAATTTACTCCTCTATCGAGTCTCTGGTTTTGTTTGAGAAAAATTAGACAGAAAAACTTGGCGGGATCTCAATCGAATCAATCGAATTGGTCCATCTGCCAAGCATGATGACTTGCTCATTCGACAGAAAGATTGATTTCGCCATCGACTGGATCTGCCCAAGCAAAGTTAGAAGTCTTTCGTAAGCTCTATGCTTCTCATTGCAACGTACGACACAAGCAATCTTCTTGGGCCCATCACCAGTAAGCAGTTTCCGCACATGATTCCCTAGAATTATAAAAACATACAAAATGTATAACATGTCCAAGGACTCTCCAAATTACCAGTGAAAGTTTGGTACCAGGCCTGTTTTTGCGCTCCTAGACTCTTGTAGACATCTTCTAGAGAACTGACTTTGTCTGGCTTGGCTTTTTCAATCCAGGAAATAACGTGAAGCGACGGAGGTATGGTCTTCTAGCTAATGAATGCAATGGCTTTCGGGGAGTCTAAACCAGCACGATAAGTCAAGGTAAGAGTGACACGAGTTATTTAATCATACCAATTCTTTTTTCTTTGGCTCAACAAGGCTGAAACAAAAAAACCGTCAAAACAGTAGATAAAACAAGGTGAAAGAGCTCACGAAGACGGATTTTTCCTGCTTCTTTTGCTTGCTCACTTGCCGTTTTCTTAGCTTGATTTGTGCGTTCATTATTCTTTCATCTTGTTTTGACTGCGGCTGAACGAATTTCGGAGAGAGACACTCCATTTGGCTTAACGCACATTCGTCTGCTGGAGACCATCTTTAGCTCTGAAAAAAACACTGAATTTATTTTTGTATGAGACACACCAATTTTGTATTTTTTGGGCTTTTCTTTACGCCAAAAGAAAGCCCACAATCTCTTCTATCTTAATAACCAGACCAATTTTTGCAGAATCAGAATTTTTAAAACTAGAGACCGTTTGAAGCAAACAAGTGGCATTTTTCCGAGTAAAAATTGGGGTTTTTGCGTTTTCTGTCTAACTTTTGTATAAAACACCCTAAATTTGTATTTTTTGTATACATCCTTGGTACCAAAATGCAGCAAATTTACTCCTCTATCGAGTCTCTGGTTTTGTTTGAGAAAAATTAGACAGAAAAACTTGGCGGGATCTCAATCGAATCAATAAGGCAAAGAAATTTCTTCGAAAATTTTCAAAGAAATTGCTTGGGATTTTGAAATTTTACGTGTTTTATGGGCAAGTGATGGCTCATTCGAGAGTTCTTAATGCGAGGAATATTTTGGCTATAAGCATGCACAAGCCAAAAGGAAAAATCAGGTCAGAGGCATGAAACAAAAAAGGGGTCTCAAATCGACCATTTTTGATAGTTTTTTGTTTGGCGCCAATTTCCCTAATACACTAAGATTCAAATTTTGAAAGGCTGTGCATTCTGCAAAGAATACAAATACAGTCTAGTCTCGTTTATCCGAAACCTCCTCAAGTTCGTTCCCACCTAGTGTCCGACACTTTTTTAAGCCAATTTTTAAAATGTTTTTCCAGTTGTCTTTGGTCGTTTTAGTCCGAAATATCGCAAGGATTCTGATTTTGCCGATCGTTTTTCCCAAATCCTTTTACGTTGCCATAAAGACTTACGGCTTTTATCCGACGCCTGATTTTTCAAAAGAGGTGTCGGATAAACGAGAGACGCGGGTTTTTTTAGAGAAAGAAAAGAACTGCTGGACCAAGTTTAGCGTTATGCCGGCTAAGAAATAATAGTTTCCCATTTCATAAAATATTTATCTTCAACTAAATCAGTCAAATATAATACCATGGTTCTCAAAGTATACAATTTTGTATAGATATACAGATCTTTCAATTTTTACAGACGCTGAAAATCTACACAACATATTGCTAATATTCTTGTTTTTTATCTGTACTTTTGTCAAAAACTTCTTTTACTGTGAAAAGTAAGGTCGTGTAGGCAATCCAGCTCTACACCTCTACTTTTTACCGTGAAAGAAGTTTTCGAGTATTATATTTTACTCATATTTTGACTGAAAAATAATATCTTTGTTCCAATAACACTTCAGTGTACGGTCTTTCAAAGTAATCTATCGGGCACCTTAGTGACCGCGCTGTTCTCCGGGCCCGTCCCTGTCTCCGTAGACTCTTGATCATAAGATGTAGAGATAAGATATAGAGGCTCTTTTTGCCTTGCTCCAAGGACCAAAACAGGGTAGAATACCTTAAAGATAGTCATTTACCATAAAAAAAATCTCAAAATAGATATTGTAAAAAAAAAGAAGGTGAAAACACATTTTTTATCATGTTTAACGTGTAGCAAATGCTTTAAAATGGTGTTTTGAAGGAGTTCAAAAAAATTTTATTTGGGGGAGGGGGGTGTATATACGGTGATAGGGTCTAAAAAGCTCAGGACGAACGGTGGACGGCCGGTCGGACGGTGAGAAAAAAATGCGACGGCAGAATAAGCAGTATATCGCAATAACAATCTGGAAATCATCCATCTTCTAATGTGAATCTTCTAATTTGTTGAACAAGAAAAAAGTTACACGCAGAAATAAGAGACACACAGAATTAAGAGGGGCACTTCCCGCTGTGCAGTTAGGCATTTCAAAAAATGTTGACAAAAAAATGTTGGCAAGTTTTTTTGCAATATACAGGATACGGCAAAACATACACACTCTAGGACAAAACAATAGATAGGAAACCAGATGTCACCACGTCGTTAAACCAAAACTTTTATTATACACCCTACCCAAAAAGAACATTGGGGACGATTGAAGCCACATGTATGAACAATTTAATGGGCATTCATAGGTCTATAAACGACACTCAAGCTCTTGCGCAGCACTTCTGACTCCTTGTTCGTGAGCCAGGAAGAATGGAAAGAATCACAGCCATCTGGAACATATGCATAGTCGAACACCAAACGATCATTCTTGATCCCTTCTAGCTCAACCTGGTTGTATCCATCACGAACCACCAAGTTTATCTAGAAAGCATTGTATTATTGCACTAACTCAATAAAGTAAATAACACTACATCAACCATCTTCCCTTTAGGCAAAATACCGCAAGTTGGACGGGCAACAACGCGGCTTTGAGCATTCGTCTTCAAAGCCCAGACTAGATTATGCTGCGTACTGTTCGCCAAACCCACTGTCACGACTTCATTAAAAGGCTCTTCAAATATGATCTGAATTGTGCAAGACATTGAAGAAAGGTACATCCTGTAAAAACACCTGCTGCATGGACTGCGAGTCCTGGTATCCGAGAAGAGAAATTTTGCCCATTTGAGATTCCAGCGAAATGCGAGCAGAATCTGGAGAACACGCACCACCCCAAAGTCGAGCCTGAAAACAGAATACTATGGTAAGCTAAAAATATTTAAGGTATAACCGTTTCGGCATCACTCGGCAAAATAAAATCGAAAGCAAAAGACGATTCGTCTACTTTTCGGTCTCCCATTACCATCGGATCGTGATTTGAATCCATCATGTGAGAAGTTTGACATCCTATCTTTTTTTTGATCAAGGTAGACATTTGACGATTAGGCGAAGGATGGAAATGAGAAGGAAGAGCTCGCAAATGTTTCTATATTAAATTAATTCAAAACAGGAGAACAATTAATCGAGAAATGGTTCCTTGATTACACATGCGATTACAGATTTCAGAATTAGATAGACGTAAGAACATATGCCGGTTTAAATTTTTGTTAAACTAAACTTGTTTTCTTCAGGCAATTTCATAGAAGATTCTTGAATTTTCCTTCATACATAAGTCACGGTGTCGGATTTCGCATTCTTATCGTCATCGAATTACTCCTTGAACCTAATCAGAACTTGAAACAAAGGCACCCACATTTTACCACACAAGGAAAACAACAACTAACCAACGAAAAGCTGTTGCTCTACTAGCGCTGCATGTCATACGTCTCAGCAGTGTTGCCAGAGTCACATCTACACTTTTTTTGGCATCAAACAAGAAAAGAAGGCAGTGACGAAAATGTTCGATAAATGTTGGTATTCTTCAGCATCTAAAATCAAAATAATGGCAACACATTAATGGTATGATAACATTATGGCATTAATGGTAACACAGTGAAAATAGTCTTAAGAAAACTTAAACATGCACGAATAATATAAATACGCTCAAAAAATCACTCAAAAAATTTCACAAAAAAATTCACGCGGTTAGTCTCACAACTTTTGGGACAACCTAATAGTTATATCCATTTAAACCACCCAATTCATCGGTGGTAGGCCAAAATCCCTTTTTTGGGATCTTGACCGCGGCGAAAATCACTGCATTTTTAATGAAATTCGGGTGAAATGACCGAATTTTGTTAAAAAAAACAGGAATTTTCGCCACGGTCAAAATCTCAAAAAGGGATTTTGACCAACCACCAATTTATCATTATCGCATTCGAAACCTATTTTTGTTGCATGACATAACACTCGAAAAAAAATAAATTTCAAAGTTGTTAGCAATCCCTTTTAAGAAATCTTCTGTGCTTCGTCTCTCGCAGTCTTCCAGGATATTGAGAATTCGACGGTCTGCTTCCAAGTACTTCGTTCGCTTCCCTTTCGGACGTTTCCCCGCTTGCCATAGGATATGCAGGGTGATTAAAAAAATTCATCGGTTTTCTTTTACGGACTAAAATTTTTTCTAACTCTAATTCCGAATTTCAGTTTTTGCAGATTGATTTCTCTTGACGGAAAATTTTGTTTTCCGTACCTAACTCGAAAAATAAAAATTTTGAATTTTTTCATATTGATCATTGAAAAACGATTGCTATGCTTATCTGCGTATTTTCATCTCTTCCGTATTTCTCGTTCCTCTATTTGGTTTTGATTTCAGATATGGCTTTCACCGTGCAGCAAAAAACATTCTGTGTTGTCGAATATGGAGAGCTCGGAAGTCCGGTAGCTGTACAAAGATCTTTTCGACGTCGTTATCAGCTTCCGTGGCCGGTCAGGCCGGCAGGTCGGTGCTTTTGATTCTTTTCACATAACTGTTTTGTCAGAGTGATTTTAGAGCAGAATTTATCGCACGCAGCCGGCTAATTTGGAAGATTTGAGAGGAAGGATTGTTGAAGAATTTCGTGTGCTGCCTGGTGCTATGGTGCTATGGTGCTTCGTTCAATCGATTCCTACGTGCGCCGCTTGGAAAGTCGCCTCGAAGTCAATGGAAGAAGCGTGGAGCAATCATATGCCGATGTTGAATGAATTTCTCTCTTAAGTTCTCGTTCGTTTCAATTGTTGTCAATGTTTTTTGTTGATGCTGTCGGTTTTTTCAAATTCCCAAAGCTCGAGTGACAGAAAATCTCACAGCTCCTCAAACACTGTCATCACGTCAGGCGTGACGAAAGACATGGCAGTTATCATTCCTGAAAGTCAATATACTAACAGCTAACTTTTTTTGCTGAATGTGGGAATAAAATCTTACAACAGAGAACGGCTAAGTCGTGATCGCTCTCGTATCGCCCCTTCAGCCCCTGTTTGCCCAGATTCTTCTTGAGATTTTGCACCAGGTGGAAAAGATATCTCCATAGTTCAAAGCCTGGGAAGCATATTTCGATCGCATTGATCTGTACACTATGATGCATTTTTAGTAAGTCTTCTCTTTGTAGCTGTCTTATGACCAGAATTGATAACCACCATAAGTGATAATGCTTTTGTCTCTTTTCGAAATCATCGCTCCCTATAAATAATCACTCAATGCAAAAAAGTCCTTTAAAACGACAAATACCTCTTGATCAACCTTAGCTTCAGCCTGCGGCTCGACCATCTGATTGCCTTGCTCTTCGGCCTGCTGCTTCATCCCTTGCTCTATTTCATCGTCGCTATAGTCATCCGCTAAAGGAGGCATAATTCTCACAATCTTAAAATTGTTGATATTGCGATACTTAGTTAAAAAAGCAAAAATCGAAACAAGAACGAGCAAAACAATCAACTTCAAAAACAACAAGAAATGCACTTAATGTAAGAAAACTGAAAATGAGCAATAGAGTGTTAAAAATGAAGCGGGGATTCAAAATAAATTTATTTTACGACAAAACGTCTTTTACGACGAAACGGCTTACGGCGAAACGGTTTTACGACGAAACGTCCGTGTCCCGGCGTATAACCGAGGTTTGGCTGTAACAAATAATAGCTTTTTTAATATTGTTTTTATTTGAAGGACAAGGGCTGTAAAGGCTCTTTTTGCTGAAATGCCAAAATCAAGTTGATTTTCCAATGTGATTTCTTAAAATTTTTAATTCGCACAAGCTCTTTTTACAACATGTTGTAATCTGCACAATTCGTTGGTAACAATTTATCTGCATTGTAATCAGGTATTTTATTTTTCAAGCCAACACTCCTTTTTCTGCACTCTGTTTGCCGATGATGTCCTGCGGCCCAACTCTCTCACTATACTTTCGTTTGTATCTGGACTGGCGGTGGTTAGCTCTCATGTGTTGCACTAAATCAGTGGTTATACGGAAGCTGGCACCGCAAATAGCGCATGTGTTGAAGTTTACATTAGAGGTTGTTGCAGTCGACTGAATTGGTGTTGTTGCTTCTACTGCCTTTCCTCCAGCCATCATCACTCCACTACCCAGCACTGACTGTAAATTGTGCTTTATTACTTGAGGGGCAAAGCTTTTTCTGCAGCTAAAAGACTTCTTTTGCATCTAATACTAAAGGTTTTGCATTTTTAGATGCAAATAAAAGCCTTTTAGATGAAAATAAAAGTCAAATAACTGCAAAAAAGTAATTTTGTTGCAAAGACAATTAGATGCAAAATAAAGCCTTTTAGATGCAGAAAAAAATAAATCCACCCCATATTTTTTCACATTTATTTTTTTATCCATGCTTTTAGGCTTAGGCTCAGGGTAGGCCAGCGTACATCAGGACGGACTAAAAGATGTCTTACCCACTTTTTATTACAGTCGACTCTCGATAACCCGCCACCCCTCAAGTTTGTTCCAGGGTCCGACACTTTTCAAACTCAATTATTAACAAGGGAACCACCCGAACTGTAAAATGTTAACCCCTAAAAATTTTATGCACTTATAGCATTTTTTCATGTTTTCGATGCGCTGAATACGAAAATCATGCGTATAGCCATCCCTGTGATCGACCACAAAAATTTCAATTTTCCGATGCTCGATGATGCGCTGATTTTTTTAGCTATTTGGAATCTAAAAAGATCAGCTTGGGGGACCAGGACATCCGAAAGTTGAAATTTTCTTGGTGGATTCCAGGGATGGCTATACGCATGATTTTCGTATTCAGCGCATCGAAAAACATGAAAAAGCTAAAAGTGCATAAAACTTTCAGGGGTTAATATTTTACAGTTCGAGTGGTTTTCTTGTAAGTCTTTTGCCAAGCCTTACTAAGGAAAAGTGTATGGGGCGGAGGGCGGCGGTGGTATAATCGCTGCTAGGGTCCAATATTATTAAGTGGTGAGTTTGTTTATACTGAATGATTACCTGCACAATTGGGTTGGTCACTTCGCGGTTGACTGTAGCAATCAGAGGCTTATAACATTGTCGCCCTTCTCTTGCTGGTTGCTGGCTCATTTTTTTGCTACATTTCTTCTTATGAAGTTGATGCTTTTCCGTAAATCCCGTACGATTTGAGACTAGAATATTTGGAGGGGATTGGCCGAGGAAGTGGACAGGATTGCCTGAAAATAATTGCGGATTGTTTAAAATGACATAAGAAAAAAATTACAGGATGGAGCTTCCAAAATAGGATGGAAGAAGTTGTTATTTATGTGGTGGGTGGTTGTAAAGAAAGGGGTTGTTGGATGTGAGTGGTTGTTGAAAAGCGAAGCACTTGAAGCGGCTATCTGCTGGTGGTGCAAACGGGCCAGTAATGGAGCTGCCAACATTTGCAGATAGTTCTAAAAAAAATAAGTATGAGAAGAGTTAAAATTGTGGGGCTTGACCAATTAGCAATGAAGCCAGTTAGCAATAGTTTTTGAACGGCCAGTTAGCGATGGCCAGTTAACAATGGTTTTTTTAAATGTTTAATATTTTTAAAAATTGTTTGTTTGACCTGGTTTTCGTACCTTATACACCTCGAGGCTAGGTACCCACCTAAGGGGTATCCACCTCCAGAACCCAAAAATTTTAAATTGTAAGAAAAATTAAATCAAATTATAGTATCCTACTCAAAACCGTGCGCTGAACACGGTTTGACACTACCAAATAGCGATTCACTACTAAAAATCTCAGTATCAGGGTAGCTACGTTCCCTGAATGAATACCTATTTTTAGGACCGGAAAATAGTACACCAGGCTGTCCTTACCCTATTCAAGTGGATATCTGCTCAGCTTGAGGGCAATTATTTAGACCACTGCGTACTCTTTTTTTTTGAAAAATGACCTAAAACCACCTCGTGAACTACTTTTCACTACTTTACCCCAAGCGTGGCTCTTTACACATTTTTTTACCGATAGATTGAAGGCCTAAATATTGTATTATTATGCTTTGCTACTTTATACAAGATATGCTAAAAAAATATGACTACCAAAAGAAGTTGGGTAGGTAGACCTCGCCGGGTAGATTTTCGAATTTTTCAGCCCTCTCCAACTTCACTTAAGATTTATTAAAATAATCATAAAAATTCGAAAAAATAATCACGATGTCAGGAAAAGTTCGGTATAAAAAGAAATTTAGTTTAGAAAGTTTTTGTGACACACCATGAACAACCTTTACTTAGTTACGAAGAATCCACCGAAGAATCCATAACAAATTAGTATGGTGGGTATATGAGTCGAGCACGTGAGAAAAATTCAAATGAACATCAGTTTCTTGCAAGACAACGCAAAAAAATACAAAAAATAGCCTGTTGGCATTTTTACTGATAACTAGGGTTGTTACACAGTTAACTCGATTTTTCAAAAAATTTTGACCTTATTTCTTGTTTTTATGAAAATTTTGAGCAGATCACCCCACGTTTGAAAGCCTAGAATGTTGGCTACCCAATGGTATATAAACTTTTCAGTTAAGTATACAAAAATGTGTCTATTTTATGGCAAACATTTTCGACTAGTTGCGTTTGCCATAAAATAGACACATTTTTGTATACTTAACTGAAAAGTTCATATACCATTGTGTAGCTGACATCCCAAGCTTTCAATCGTGGGGTAACATGCTCAAAATTTTGGAAAAAAATTTGCATAAAAACAAGAAATAAGGTCAAAATTTTTTGAAAAAATCGAGTTAACTGTGTAACAACCCTACTGATAACCATATTTTTACCTTTTTGGGATTCATGTTTTTAATATTAGAAACTAGAATTACCGGGCTACCTGATGGTGTCATCACTTTAAGAAAAAGGCTAAAAATTTAAGAGAAAAAGCGTAAACAAAAATTTTGGACAAAACGAGGCAACTTTTAATTCTCTTCCAATATTTTTAAACATTTCATCTCTCCTTCGTGTCAACAGACGAATGTCTCATTAATACAATGATGATTAAATTGTGATTATAAGTGTGATAAAATATGTTAAAAGTTGTTGGCTGAAGTTCCTATAAATCGGCACATTGGGGACCGGTCCAAAGCGATTTAATTTACTGTCATTTGATATTCCAAGCTATTCCACGGGTCAACCAAATTTTATAAAAGTAGTGGCTTATTGTTGGTGTAGGCTTATTGAGTTGCTGACTTATTGGACTTGGCTGTATTCAAATAAAATATTTCAAATTTGTCAGCTAATTATACAGTAAACCCTCGATTTAGCGGCCACCCCCTTGGTTAAATCGAGGGGCCGTTAAACCGCGAAGCCGTTAAATCGAGTTTATCTTTACAAAAATGTTCAAGGGGTCGTTAAATCGAGGTTTTACTATGGTCAAAAATCACCTAATACTCAACGAGAAAACTAATTCACTCTAAACATTAATAACAACTGTGTTCAACAAACAATACTTATTAATATTTACAATCCCCCACTGCTTCTGCTAGTTTGCGCCTTCATCATAGACAATCATCACATCCCAGTCAAAATGTCCCTTAATTTGTCCTGTTGGTTTTCTTATCGAATTTAAGTAGAGGTGTGAATCCCAATCTAACCGAAGATGTAATTTCTACTTTTCACACATCCGAATTCCGTAGCTTCACTGTCACTCAGCATTTCAAGCCATGGCTCCCAAGTGTGCTGATTTTTTAGCATTTGGCTGATTTTGACAAGAGGTGCTATATTTATGTTTAATATGCAATAAACCCAAAAACAGCACTTTTTAAGCAGTTTTCGGTGATTTTAACTCGAATTGCTGATTTTAGACGGTTTGATTAGGAAAAAGTGTCTCCAGTAACAAAAATCAACAAAATGATAATGAACCTATTATATTTAAATCAAGGATCCGTTAAATCTAGGGCACATTTTGACAGTCGGGAACGGCCGTAGGGGGCCGTTAAATCAATTTGGAGTTAAATCGGAGGTGTAACTCCTTATGATTTAGTGAAATCCAACCAAATACGGCCCAGGGAGCCGTTAAATCGAGGGGCCGTTAAATCGAGGGTTTACTGTATGATGATGAAAACATTATTTACATTGAACAATGGGTTATGTGGTTGTTGTAGAGCAGCATGTTGTTGTTGTGCCAGTGTCGCAGACATACAGCCTAATGACTTTTTGACTAAAGCTGGTGGTGGGAGTGAGCATTGTGGAGCACCTTCTTTTCTGTTGGTCAATGTCTGACTCACCTCAGCAATACTTTTCCTTTTCGTTGGCAATGGTGGACGAGGGTAAGTTTGTTGCGCATCCTCTAGTGCTGGATTCCACACCCTATTACTGCATACTTTTTTTGATTCTTCCACATAGGTTTCCATTGTCTAATAAAAAATAAAAGTTAAATCTGAAAAAGGCAAGCAGGGACAATAATAATAGGATAATATGAAGAGCAAAGGTGAGGGGAAAAAGGCGAGGGGATGCGGAAATTAATGCAGCTCATTAATTTGTACCTCAAGCAAACATAATAATAACACAGAAGCAAGCTGAAAATTAGGTTTGCACACTGCTTGATTGTCCTGTATAATAATAAACAAGCTTATGATACCAAGAACCAAATGCCACTGCTACTACTTTATACTACTAGTTTCGGCAAAATGCATAGCAAAGTATAAAAAATGTTTTTTCGTATAAACTTATTAATAATCTCTAATGACATAGCAAGGATTGATGAGCGCCGGCGCTGATAGTCAAACTGGGCGCCGACCGTATAATTTTGACAATTTTTGGATGTCGGCGTTGCTGATGAATTTTTTCGAGATTGCCAATGACTTAAATTTATATTGATAATGATTCATTGGCTATACCAGATAGTATTGCAGCTGCAAAGGGCATTTTAATTTTAAAAAACAAAAAAAAACTGGCGCCGGCGACGGTGCAACTATGTTGATGAGCAAGTGGCAGACGGTGAAAGTACAAAAATATATTTTATTAAATATTATAGCAATGTTCCTGGCACTGGACTTTGAATCATTCAACGTTGGGTTGGCTGGTCACCGCAATGGTTCCCTAAAATTAGGCAATAGTGCCACATTGGCCCACTGCAAGCAGTGTCCTTCCAGCAACTCATGGCCATAATGTTACTAAATACACATTACAAGAATATTGATTTACAAATGTGTAACTCCTAATTATTATCATACCAGGGACAACAGGCGCCTATCGGCGCCTCTATCGTATTTTAAAATTTTAATAAATATAAATCTATCACACCCCCTGATTAACCCCCACCCCCGCCCAACCTACCCTCATGCAACACACCTCCTAACTACTCTTCTCTTGGCTACCCCCTCCTGGCTATCCTCCTCCTGGCTACCCCCGCCTATCCAAACCAACAGCTCTTTTTTTACAGGTTTGTGCTTAAAAGAGAGCTAAGATGTTGAAGTTCAGGGTTACGGAAAGATATCCGACATAAATTCGCAAAAATGGCAGAAAATTGGCCTTAAACACAAAAGTGACGATCCACACAGCCGACCCATCACCTGGGTATCACCACCTGAAAACCATCATTTGGGTATAACCACCTGTATACCAGCATCTGGGTACCACTACCTGGGCATCACCACCTGGGTACCACCACTTGGGTACCATCACCTGAGTACATATGATGCTCTTATTAACGTCTATTTTCACAAAAAAAAGATGTGTGCTACTACCAGGATTTGAACCTGTGACCACCAAAAACCTGCCTTTGGTAGGTTTGTTTTGCTTTATTGACCAACAATGCACCGTGCGCAAAGTCTGTGCGATAGCGCAAAAGATGCGCCTTGAAATTCTCTACCGAAATAACATATACATAGGTGGGTGGAAAGCGTTGCAAAACGCGATCAAAAAGCAAAAAATGAAAAAAGCGTTATGGAGCTTCACCTCCATAATACTATATTTAGATTTACTACTTTAAATCACGACAATACAGCAAAACGCTGGAATGTCCAGTCTGCAATGTCCATCTTGACCATGTAATCTTTAACAATACTATTTGCATCTGCCTATCTCAATTAGCTTTCTGCACCCAAAAAACATGGACTACTAATCCAGTCAAGAAGGGGGCACTGCCCAAACACACTTAACAAAAGGCAAGCAGATTGGCGTGGTGCTAATTGTAGTACACATCATTAAGGGATTGCTGTTACGCAACTGCTGCTACTGGATTAGTCCAACACTCAAATATTTGGTGTTTGACCAAACACCCCCTACAAGCAGGTGTGCCCCCCCCCCACTTTCTTCCTTAATGGAGGTGATTGGAAACACCCTTTTGTGGAACATGGCTTTAATTAAAATGGAATGGGTGGTACTGGAAGTGTCATCAGTGCGGCAATTGGTTTTGCAAAGGATACGGTGGTGTGTGTGTGCGCGGTAAAGTCTTTTGACAACTGAAACAATTTGTTTGAGGTGGAGTTGAAGAGATCAACCAGAACTTCTTCATCTACACAGTCAAATGGTTGAACTTTTTCGACATAAAGCGTATATACCGTATAACCAGGGTGACTTATACAAAAGCTTCTTGTTTTAAACCGATGTTTTGATTGTCCAAACCGCTAAAAACAGAACGCTAAAAATTAGAACATGATACAAAAAAGAGAAGTATGGATTATTTAAATCAAGTTAAACTACTTGATGACCACTTGTAGGAGGAATATGAGAATGATGATGCCTATGTCACACTACCACCACCACAACAGTTAATGCGGCTGCTCAAAAGGATAAACAATCTATATTTGGCACTTCTCTGCAAAGCAGCTTAATTGACAAAGGGCGTAGCCGCCCCCTAGCAATAGCTCATAGCTCTCTCTCATTCCCAAACTTATTAAGCTGATAATACAACCACCACAATTACTCTTCTTTACCGTAATGATGACCATAAACATAAGATCAAAGCCTTTTATATTTACAACAACAACATTTAACTGTTGTCAGCAGAGTAAAAGGAGCCAAGAGAATGGTGAAATCAAGCATATCCACACAACAAATAATGATTTATCACCCTATTTGTTGTATTCTTCTGCCAACTAACTGTTGTTAATGCTGCAACTAAAGCACTGCAATAATAAAAAGAAGAGTAGGAAATAGTATAAAATTGATTTATAGCACACTTCGGATTGAAAAAGTCCGAAAATCAGACAAAAATTTTCAAAAATTAGATTTGTGGTCCAAAAATTTATAACCGAGTAGCTCCGATTATTATGTGGGTGGTAATTAACCCTTTTCTTCCCACATGTAGATTTTTAGAGCAGAAATTTTTTTTGCAGTTTGTTTGGATCATATATAAGGATAAAATAATCGGTTTATTTTTAAAATGTTGTCAAAAATGGTGTCTGATCAGTAAAAAGTTGAAATTTTGACATTTTTATTTTATTTTTTTCACATGAAATTCTTTGATTTCTCTCTTTTTATTGCATTTCTCGCATTTATTGTTAGTTTTTTTGCAAACGCCACAACGGAGACTAGAATCTGTTGCGGCTAAAGTACACTATTTGGGGTAGCCCAAAAAGTGCGTTTTTAAGGGAAAGTATGTCTTAGGCCCTAAAAAGATGGAAAAGGCGAAAAAAAGTGTGGGAAGGACGTTGTTCGAAAAAAAATTTCTCGATTGCCTTGGTCCCCCCTGTGGTTTTTGGTCATTTTTCGCCTTGGTACAAAAAAACGCACTTTTGAGCTACCCCAAATAGTGTACTCCTGCCTCTGTTGCAGTCATCCAGTGACCTCTTCTGTCATATCTCACACTGTCAGTCACACGCTTGGAAGTTGTTTGCTTGTCTTTGGAAGATTTCCGGCCAGGGCCTGTTGCCGGATTTGCGTACATGCGCAAGTAGGATGTGGCACCAAGCGGCGAAAATCGAAGTGAGGAGTGTTCGGGTTGGTTTTATCCATAATTGTTTTTCCTCATCGCATTAAAAATTTTGCTTAATAGAAAGCCCTGAGCATGATATAAAATACCTGCTTTTCAGTTTTTAAAAAAAAGTTGCTTGAAAAAATATGTTAGTTTTGAAAAATTAGTAAGCGTTTTTACTTATATTTTGATATATTGTTGAGCTAAAAATGGAAAACTGCGTTGTAGAGCAGATAAAAAGTTACAAAACTGATTTTGTAGAATAATTTTGAATGCGAGAATTTTGAGATACGACTTTTTAAAAAAAATGTCTCTTTCCCAATAAATTGATAAAACTTTTAAGTTTTAAAAAATTTAAATTATTTTTACATTCTGTTTTTACTGATCTTTTTTAAACAATTGACAGGAAACTTCATACTCAAAAGATGGCTGGGACGATTTTACTTCTAACAATGACCATTTTAGCTCAAAGAAAAACTTTCGATTTTCCAAAAATTAATTCGGGCAGAAATGGGTTAATTTTGCTACCAAAAATCGGACAATACTTTTTTCCGACTAAAATACTCTTTTTCAGACTAATTTCATATTTCCATTTTTATCTGAGTTTTTGTCTTAATTTTGAATTTTTTTAGCATTTTCGTGTAGCTGAAGATCTCAGCTTTCTAACGAGGTACAAACTCCACTAAACAATTAAGATCAATTTAAAAAATACATAGAGATTTAAAAGTTGATGCAAAAACACCTATTTTTCAAAGCCCTAAATGTCCTCATTTATGTAATCTTTCACTTTAGTTTGATAGCCTATTAAGGGCAGCAGAAAAATGTGCAAAATCAAATTATGCAAATTCAATTTGTGCAAAAATCATTTGCAATATTCGGCAAATATTTGCCTGGTTAATTTTTTTGACAAAATCACACCAAGTGTTTAAAAAAAAATCAAGTGTTAAGTGCACACTAAGTTTTTTTTAAACACTTGATGCGATTTCCTTAAAAATTATTTTTAACTGGTGTGTTTGACCACTCAATCGATAGAGAAAAATCTCAGCTACAAAACGGTGTAAAAACATCCGAGATGAGAATACAAAATATATGAAAAAAAGGTATGTGTTAAGTGTTAAATGCAAAGTGTTAAGTACTATGTTCGGAAACACTAATTCGCAGTGTATTTGCGGTGAGAAAAAACATTATCCTTTTAGCAGTAGATTTCAAATTTTCGGCAGCAGATTCAAATATTATGCTTATTATGAGGGTGTTTAAAAACGAGTAGCGTCAAATTTTTTTGATTGTGTGAGGTCCAGAAAGTAGGGAGGCCAAGACAAAGAGATAAAAAGGTAGAGAAGAGATAAAAAGGTAACTAGTTCAAAATCGTGTCTCTGTCTATTCGACATTAATATTCTATCCAATTACCGTTCACAGTCTTTGCTTTAGCAAATAAGCCATTTTTGAAAAATCAAAAAAATCTTCAATCCATCAGCAAAAAAAATAAAAATTTTATCAAAAGAGGCAAATGAGTTCCCAAACAAAATTCCTACTTCTTATTTTTAGGATAAAAAAGGTCTAGTCGAGACAGGAAAGTGACATAGTGAAAAATTGGATATCCTGTACTTTGTTGAGACTTGTCTTATTGAGTAGGAAGATGAAACTTCTTGGAGCGCACAATGAATGCAACCAACAATTAATAGACAAAGCTTTGGAAGTACTTGTGACTCTCGCTCGCAGTCTTTATGCAAAACAGGCAGGTTGCTTATACAACTAAGCAGCAATAATAATAACAATGTTATCCGAAGAAGAGCAGGATAATCCAGCAACCAAAACTGCCCATTATGAAACAATAATTTAGGATAATGAAAACAACGAGCTCTAAGACTTACAGTAGCAACAAAAGGAAGAGTGAAAAATCTAAATTTAAACTTGGGATGAGGATTTGTTTATACAGCCTTCTACTAAACTCAATGGGCTGGGAAAGAAAGTATCCTTGCGCATAAATGTGAATATTTTGAAGGCTAATTTGTTTCCAAGCATGTGTTAACCTTCTCTCAAAATCTACCCTCTGTTTCCTTCCAAAATATACACAATTTTATTCATTCCACAAAAGTTCAGCGGGAGACCAACCTATTTCAAATTAGAGTAAAGTGATAGAGAGTATACAAAAGAAAACACAAAGACTTTTCTATGGTCACTTTATATCAAAAACTGGCATAGGGGCGTTTGGCGGTTGGCGTTGCAAATGCAACAAAAATCGCCAAACGTCTTAACAAAACGCCAAGCATTTTGAAATTTGAATTTCATCATTGTTTTTTGTGCGGTCGTTTACTGTTTTTGCTCTCTCGTTTTTATGCAGTTGATTTTTTCCACTGTGTTTAACGCGAGTCAATCAGTCCGATGGTAAATCGATTAGATGCATTGTTTTCTGATGCCTGATGGGCTAAAAATGGTTGACGTATATTTGCATTTTCAGTTATTCTTTGCTCGCTTCTGCAGCAATGGTGATCACAGTTGGAAAATTAGTTAAAAGTGGCGGAAGAAGCGCCACTGAGCTAGAAATTAAGGTTGCAGTATAGTATCCACCTCCACGCAGAGTAGTCAGATGGAGGAGATAACCTCATATTCGTGTTTCTCGACCCCGATTTCATGAGAAAGCCGCGTGTTTTTTTAGTTCTGAGCGAAAAAAACTTTTTGAAACACAGCAGGGTATCATGGTTTTTTAGTCAAAACTTCATACCGTAATTACTCTAATAGGGCTAAAAGTGATTTCTGCCGTCAAAAGGTTCAAAACCACCTCAAATTAATCATTTATCACGTCAAATTTGAATATCCCACAAAAAGTTCAAATCTCCCGTCTGATTTGGTTTTTTATCCCGTCAAATTGGATTTTTTATCCCGTCAAATTATTTTGTATCGCGAGTTCACCTCATCTTTTCATTTATTTTCAGGTAAATTTCAATGATTCAATTGAAAAACAAGCTTCAGCTTCAACCAGCAAGACTGCGAATGACACGAATCAGCTAGTTGGACAAGTGCATGCTGGTATTTTCTAACTTTCCTTTTACAGCTTTTTAACTAAAGGAGAGCAGTAATTATTTGTGTTTTAGGTTCTCCAGTCAGATAACTTTTTTTACTTTTGTGAGCAGTTTACACTGCGACTGCATATTATTTGACAAAGTCACCAGTAAAAGTGACATCGAATTCGTGACCTAGTCACGCAAATACATTCTGAAGAAACTCTTAACTTCGTCAACTGTATGTGGTCAGAATGTCATTTTTTGTGTTCATCGTGCTCCATTCCTAAAGCAGCGTGGCTAGGTCTCTGTAACAGAACTTCGGAGCGCGTCAACTTTATGTAAGAGGCTGCCTAGTTATAAGCCACATACTATCATAATCGTTTGCTGGAATTAATATCACTAATTTCCAGGTACGATGGGTCATTCAGAAAAAAATTAAGGGTCATTTTTCAGAAAAGTAGGGGGCAAAATTAGATACCACCCGAAAATTTTCGGCGCAATTTTAATTTTATCGGTTCAGTTAAAAAGCGTTAAAATATCCGTTAAAAATTTTAACTGATATTTTTACGCTTTTCAAAAATTTTAGCTGCTCTTTTTACGCTAATTAAAAATTTTAACTGCTATTTTTACGCTTTTTTTTAATTTTAACTGATATTTTTACGCTTTGTAATTGTACCAATTTTGACTCAAAAATGGAAAATTTTGCATTTTACCGTATTTCCTCTAATACAGCCCCCGGGGGCTTTATTTTTTGGATGCCCGAAAATCGGAAAATTTGGAATTCGATCTCGAGATTTTTGGGTGCTCAACTAAAATCTGAAAAGTGCAATAGGTAGATCTCGTGGGATTTAAGAAAACGCGTAAAACAGCTTTGCAAAAAATTGACTCTGGGCTGAGATATAGGTCCCCAAAGTTAGGGGGGGTGGGCTCTATTAGAGGGGGGGCTCTATTAGAGGAAATACGGTAATTGAAATTTTTTGTCGGGAATTCAAATTTCATAAAACGACTTTTATCGCTTAGAATCTCACCCAGATTGGCCAAAAAAACCTTTTTGGGAGTTTAGTAAAGGATGGGGGTAAACTATTTACGAAAAAGCGATTGGGCGCATTAGAATCCCACTCTGATCGGCGTAATTGCTCAGAATCCCACCCTGAACCAATCCAAACCACTCTAAGCATTGATTTAGGGTAGAAAGATGCTGGTTTGGAATCGTTTGTAGCTGCCACGACTTTTGAAGACCTCTTCAAAATTCCTGCTTTTAATATATTCTCCAAACAGCTCATTAATAAAATCGTCTTTAGCAATGTAATGGTCAAGAATTTCAATAAAATCATGTTCGTCGCCTTTAATTTCACCATTACTTAATCCCAGTAAATTAATGCCGCTAAAATCTTTTATTTGTTAAAATAATCAGATCTAAGAATTCCTTTAGAAAGGTCAGATCTTGGGCTCCATACTCATGTATAAAACAAATTAAAAATATAGAGCGAAATATTATAAAAACTTCTACAACGGACAAAGCACAAATTTCAGAACCACAGCTTTATTGTCAACGAAAAAGCAAATAGACGTATATAATGGCAAAAGAGCAACAACAAAAAAACGAGAACGACACAATTGGAAGCATGCCACAAACATGCACTAATTGTACACGTAATTCCAAAACTTTCCCAGGAAAGAGTTTTCGGTCTTCTGCGCAGAGCTCGAATTCAACTAAAAATTTGAGATATAAAAATTTTCGAATTCATCATCAACTGAAACATACATTGCCACTGGTGTCGGATGCAAAGCTTGTATTCAAGGGACGCATTCCAGCACGCGAAGAAATCGAAAATCTCGACCTGCTAAAAAAAAACCTCTTGTTAAAGGACCATAGTTTTTGCGCGCAGCGGCATGTCCGAAATTTAGAATTGGCGGGGGTTATTTTTCTTTCACCTCTCACGTTGTTCAAAACTACTTAAAAGAATGCAGTAGAATTGCGGTTGCAAATGCAATAGAATGCAATAGAATTGCGGTTTCAGCGCGCAAAAATCAAAAATCCATAAAACCTACATCTTAAAAACCATAAAACTTACTTTGGCAGAGACATGTTTTGAGTACCACTAACTGAGGGGACCATTCGACTACCATCAGGAACACCATCTTTGTTGGCATCATTTGAGCTGGCATTGAACACGTACACAGATGAGCTAGCCGGAATGGCCACACCTTCCTCGCCGACGATATCCTATAGAACAATAAATTAGCACTTTTCGGAATTCGACCTAGAAAAAAAAAGTTATGGCGGTTTAAAGGGGCATACCATCGTGTTTCAAAAAGCAAAAGCGGGGACCAGCAAACTTTTTTGAATCGTCCTATCTCTCGTTCGTTTTGCATCAAATCTGATATTGATCACCTTATTTTACTTTTAGAAACTAGCAGAAAACTTAAAAAATCTAGATGAGAGCGCATGTAAAAATTTTGCGAGAAAGAAAAGAAGTGCTTGTCCCCGCCTTTTCTCCGTGTAACGATCTGGTATGCCCCTTTAAAAGTGTCCACATTTCTTGAAACGTCCTGTAAAACCTAGACAAATTTTTCAAAAATGTAACCGTTCTTTTGTGTCACCCTGTACATTTTTTGTACATTCAACTCGGCCAGATATACCGTATTATCTTTATTAGTTACCTTGGGGTAATTATTTTTCAACCTCTAAAAAATAATGGGATCGTTTTTGAGATTTTCTGGTACTCAACCAAAATCTAAAAAAAGGAATCAACTAAGATCGCGGTGATTAAGAAAACGCAAAAAACAGATCTGCAAAATTAATTTTTTGAGCCGAGATATAGGGTGCCTATGGGGGTAACTATTTGATAGGGGGTAATAAATAGAGAAAATACGGTACTTTTCTCTATCAGAGGAACAATATTGGAGTACGGTTCAAATAGCTCAGTTGTATCACCAATTTGAGGGTATCCTTTTTTAGGCGATGTGCCCCGCTTCTATGAGAGCAAAAACGTACAAACAAAAACGTACCCCCATACAGCCATTTGTCCCTGTTAAGATGGTTTTTGACATTATAAATGTAAAATACGTGATTGAAATTAGCTAAAACTGCATTAAAAATTATTGAGTACGGAATACAGCAGAAGCTGTTACTGGGTGGTATATACGACAAAATGTCTTACCCGGTCACTGCATGGAACAACACCAATCATCATTCCGTCAAAAATCTTTGCGTTCCGAGCAAGCGCTTGTTTGGCGTGGACCATCGACGAATAGCGAATATGAATATAGTTTCCAACCTTCGGGGCCTTTAAAAATATGTCAAAAAACTGTAGAGTAAACCAGGAATTTAGAAATGTACCTTTTGAGACACAATATTTCCATGTTTTGAGAACAGCTCCAGAATAGCAGATGCATGATCAAGCGAAAAACCAAAGACCGTCACCCAAAAATTTCTATCAGACTGCGCAGAAAATGATGTCTCAGCCCCTTCAAAGTCATGCACAGAAGACACGTTGTTGAAGCTAGCAGAACAATTTGGAGTTTGTTCTAAGCGAACCTGCTTTTCTGGCGGACCCAGGTCATCTCTGATAGATCGAAGTGGTGGACCTTAAAAGTAGCAGTTATTCTGAAGATTAAAATAAGTAACGGATTCATGGACAAGTGCTACATTGCAGAGTGTCCCATGATTATTAGCCACTTTTAAACTGTTATAACTTTTCTTACAGGCCTTTCTTGAAAATTGGTTTTCACAGCTCTACTTAGTTTTCCATAACAATTTTTTGGTATGTAACGTCAAAAACTTTATTTTTGCTTGGTCCCCTGTGGTTTTCGTCCTGGTCTGTGGACGTCATCTGGATGGTTAAAGCTAAAACCACAGGGGGAGAAAGCAAAAACCGAATTTTTTGACATTGCATACCGAAAAAATTGTTATGAAAAACTCACAATACAGGGACCCTAACTGTGCCCTGGGGATTTCTCGATAAATTTTCTTATGCAGGCATTCTTATGAAGCGTACGTAAGTTCCTGAGAAATCCGGCTCTCCAGCTCTTAAGGTCCACAAAAAGCGGTAGAAGAGTCACTCAAAGTTCTAAAAACACGTCGATACTCATGACTCTCTTACAATGGGTCATTCCTAAATTTTTTGTTGGCTTTCAGAACCAGATTCACATGGGGTTTGAGCACGCACTACAAGAATCTCCAGATCACTTCAGATCGATTTTCAAAAAACGGCCTATAAAAAAGTTATGGCAGTTTAAAATTGGCCAAAAATATTGGGACACCCTGTAGTTTTTTCCCACTCTAAACTACCAAAACTGACTCAAATCGCATCGACATTTAACTGGAAAACGAGGTAAAAAGAATGCGATGTAATTTAACAGATATTCTAAAACTAATTATACCATTCCAAAGAGCTTCTGCATTCTTTTCTGATCTTTCTCGATCTTTACTGTACTGCTCGTCTTTCCTTGAACCAGGTGAAACTGAACGCTCTCTAACAAGCAAAGGAGACCAGTGAACATTCTTCGCGCCTAAACAATCTATTCTTTGCACTAATTAAGAGAATAGAAATCCCACCTGGACTTAGATTAGCTTCTTTGGCCTTAAGGATACCTGGAGAGCCGACGGCTGAAATATTTTCGGAATTAAAAAAACATACAGGATTCCATTATTCAAAAAAAATCACCAGTTCTGGAAACAGGAAAGGCCAAATTCCGTCGTTTTGAAGCATGTTGCGCACCAAAAAGAAAGTTTGGAGCGAACTGCGGAACACCACCTCCGTTACTTTCACCATTTTCAAAAATTCCATTGCCAGCTGCAGGAGTTATGTCGTTCATAGCATTGCGCATCATAGGAGAAGCAAATTGAGAATTTTCTGCCATGAGAGAGCGATACCCACTACCATGGCTGCTGTTGTGCGGGGAAAACATTGAGCTCGATCTGTATTTGTATCAGCCTGAAAAAGTAAAGCATTTCGTACAATGTAACTTTGTGAACACAGACAAGTGCAAGACTCAACACCAAAAAAAGGTGAGACAATGGTAGAGACAGAAACAAAAATGAAAGCAGAATTCGCGGCAAAAATATCGTCAAGCAAGTCTTTTGACGACAATTTCCCGCCAATTCAAATTCAAATTGTGATTATTCCTGTTTCGCGCGCACTTCTTACCACTCATTGTTGTGCCCAAAGTTTACCTCTTGCACTTTTTTGTCGAAAACAACGGTGAAAACAATTATAAATTTTTGTCGATTTCAAATTAGAGATCTGAGTTTCAGCATCTTCACTTCTTTGAGCATGAGTGTAGTAGAAGTTGCGAGAACGGTTCAAAAGTTAATGACCGTCGCAAGATTGAATAAGCCAGCAAAAATAGACAAGAAAAGACAGCCTCTTCTAAAAGGCAAGAAAACGGATGTGGACGACTTCAAGAAGAGATGTCAGCTGTACCAGGAAATATTTAGGTTTGATATTTTTATGTTGTCAAGTCCGCACTTATTATGGTCATCATTTGAATATACATGGATTTTCCTCACTACATACTCTTTCTTGAATATTTATCTAATCTTTAAGCTGATAAGAATTATTTTGCTCTTTTTTCAAGTATCTCTTGTCCTTTGTTTTTTCAACTAAAAAGTGAAGATATTGAATGGTATTATTGAATGGCAATTTTGCAAGTTCTTCTTGTAGGAAGTAGCCCACGATCTTGAAGAAATCTGACGCTAGCTTCTTCGCCTTTAGGAAGATCTCGAAACTTCATATCTAAATTAAAAAAACACTAATAACGAAGTAATTCAAATTTCTGATAATGCAAAGCCATTAAATAGCAAATAAAAGCCTTTAAATATCTGAAGAACTTATCGTACAATGAGGTCCCGATAACGAAAAAGGACCTAGTCTCAAGCACTCTTCAAATTGTTTTCTATAATGGTCTAATACTTTTTTAACGGTGTCTCCACCATGTTTTAAGCATTTTAAGCTACATTTTGCTTTGGAAGATTGAGGTAACTTAAAACCCAAATTGTGACCTTGGTCCCCTAAGGTAATTTTTTGCAAAAAAAACAATTTCAACTCGAAATGCTTAAAACATGGTAGAAACACCGTTAAAAAAGTATTAGACCATTATCGAAAAAATTGAAAAGTGCTTGCTCCAGCCCCCCCCTCTCCCTGGTTTTAAGGAATCGGTGACAAGTAAAAGATTTTCGGTGACAAAAAAAAGTTTTTCGGTGACAATAAAAAGTTTCGTCCCTTGTAAGCTACATGCTACAAGTAATTACTTAAAAATACTTTAAAATTACTTTAAAAATTGTTTTAGTGAATCAAATGATGTGTTGATGAAAGCTTTGGCTGAGACTTCAGATTGGCTGGTTGCTTTCCTTCAAGATGCTCTTAACTGTAGCAATAATGACGAAGCGACAATTTTCATTGCCTATCTGAGCAAAGCTTTTGGTTCCAACTTTTCTCCACCCGAAGCAATAGTTAAGAAACTAGTGAAAATTTTGCCCATGTTGGCTGAGTTAGTTGTTGAAAGCATCAACAGCAAAGGTTCTGCTGAAGCCGGTGTTATGGCAATCCGACTTTGGGCGTTTATAGTCAAAATCTTGTCACAGGTTTTTTTTGTTGATCTTGCTAGTAATCTTTCAGTTAACAATTTTTGTTTAGGAAATAATCACCAGCCATGAGACCACAAACTCTGCTTGTTCTGTTTTTGCCCATGGCTTCAAATCGTCCAAAAGTGCGATTGTACAACAATCTTTTATTTCATGGCGGGCTATCATTGAAGCATTTGCAGCGGATTCAACTTGGACTGGAACTAATAAATGTAAGTCGTGTTTTTTTATTTTCTTGCTAAAACATTCTCGACTATAATTTTTTACTCTTTGATTGTTTTAGCATCAAACGAGAAACGTTTGGAACTGGTGCTTAAAGCTTTGCGTCACAAAGTTACTCCAGATGCGTCACTGCAAAGTGAGTTGACTAACACACAGGGTATATCAAGAAAATCCCACCTTTTGAAAAAAACATAACTTTTACGACTTAGCTTGCTCTAACATTTTTATAATGTAATGTCGGAAACACGATTTTGCTTGGTTGCCTTTGTAGTTCGGGTCCCGGTCTGTGGATAGCCTCTGGATAGGCATCTGTGAAACCGCTGGGTGACCAAGCAAAAATCGCGTTTTGACGTTATGATCCAAACAAATAGCTAAAAAAGCTGCATTTACAGAATGGGCAAAACAGGAAAATTCTTCTTTTGGCGGAAAAGTGCCAGCTTTTATGGAGAAGTGCCACCTTTTGCAGAAAATTGTCCTGTTTGTTTTCAAATTTATGGTTTAGATAACGCTTAACTGGTTATTAATGTCAATTTGTGGTTTTTAGAAATATAATGTGTGTGGATATAGAGCAGAACAAATTCTTACAGAAGGTGGCACATTTTAACGAAGAGGAGGCACTTTTTTCCTTTTTGACTAAAACGATAAAAGGAGGACACATTTTCACAAAAAGGGGCACTTTTTCGCCAGATGGAGGCATTTCTCCGTATCGTCCTTAGAGAATTTTAAAATTCGACACAAAAAATTTGTAATCTTTAAAAGTGGAGGAATTTCTTAATACGTCCTGTATTTTTAACTTTCTTCTACCGTATTTCCTCTAATAGAAGGCCCCTTAATAAAAGCCACAAACACCACCACCAACCTCTGATAGTAGGCTTTCACACAAAATTCAAAAATTTTGCAAATTTCAAATTTAAAGAGCACTATCGTACGTAAAATCACCTGATAGTGTCTGTTTGATAAGACCAAAACTACGATTTTACCCACTCTCGAACCCCAAAATCTCCAGTGAGTAGCATTGGGTAGGTGGATATCCACCGGAATGCCCTGAAAAATAAAAAGTCAGCCAAAATGCAAAACAAACCATTTTTTCTAACCTAAAACCGTGTAGGAAACTGTGTTTGATAAGACCAAAATTGTGATTTTAGCCACTAGGACCCCAACACCTGGAGTGAGTACTCCTGGGTAGGTAGATATCCAAATGGATGGCCTAAAAAAATAAAATTTGGTTAAAATAAAAACAAAACACTCTTTTGGGCGAATTGGGTCTGATTGGACCGAAATTGCGACATTCCTCACTGAAATTCCAAAACCCTTGGTGTGTACCTTTAGCTAGATGGATATCCACCTGGATCACTGAAAAATAAAAAGTTATCCAAAATCAAAAACAAACCAGTTTTCCTAACCTAAAATCGAAAATAGACCAGAATAAACAAGATTTGGGCTTTATTTTAACTCACACTATTTTTGCGAGCTGAACCATACGCTCATTATATATGCGAGCCAAATGGCTCGCGAACCATATGGCTCGTGTATGTGTCGCAAGCACTTTGCTTTCTATGTAAGGCGAGCCATATCGCCATACATATCTATTGGCGAGCGAGCAGCTCGCGTCTTGTTAACAGGACGCGAGCTGCTCGCTCCAAACAGCCAAACGCACAGCACTGCTCGGGAGTACAAAAACCGATTTCAAACAATCAAATTATTTCCCGCCTAACTGTCAAAAGAAAAAAAAAGAGTCCGTAGCCACCCAAAACTAGGGTTGGTTTATTGACCGGTCATTAAATATCAGGTTAATTAACCGGTTAAAAAGGTCACAACTCATTTTATCAATAAACCGTAACACTTTTCATCAAAGTTAAACAAATTAACATCAAAAGTTTTTGAAGTTTGGAAGTTGACTGTCTAGCGAGAGTTGACTGTGAAGAGAGATGACAGTATAATGACAGTTGACTGTATAATAGGAGTCGGAAGCATATTTTTGAAGGAATCAACTGTGGAATTTTTAACCATAATTTACTTGCTGGTTAAAAATATCAAATGACCAATCAAAGAAACCGGTTAATTAACCCACTAAAAACTGGTTAAAAACCATCACTCAGCCCCAGAAAAAAAACTGTTTTTTAAATTTGCAAAGAAGACGGAGAAAAAAGATATTCAAGCGACGAATCTCTGTGTCGAAATCTAATTTTGTTTGTTTTGTATGTAAAAATCTCTCGTTTTGTAAATAAATATTTGATGGATCATTGTATTATTCCGATTTAAAAAAAATCGAAATCAACTATGCAATGGTTTTTATGAACGAATTTTCGTCGGCTCCGAAAGGTCGAAAAACACAACAACCCCTCCAATAGAAAACCCCCCTAGAGCATGAGTGAAAAATATGAGGCCCGGCCCTGCTATTAGAGGAAATACGGTATTCTTTCTCTGATATAAAACTATATTTTTAAGTTTTTGAAACATGGTGGTTTTTGGCAGAATCTTTAGGCGATCGACTTCCATCTGTATTTGATAAAGTTAATTTTTTTCTTGGTTGGCAGCTATATTAATGTTTCATTTAGGTCTTGCATGGCTTGCTTAGATTCTGTGTGGGCGGACAAACAGAATACATACTTCCAGCTCAAAATGAAGCTCGAATTTTGGAGAGGCTGGCAAAACCAGTTGGCGTCGACTGCAAACTTGTCTCTGTATTAAGTGATAGTTTAGAAACCATGAAATACTCAGAGCTGTTTTAAATGTGGTGCCTGAATTGATTCCCAAGCTCCACCTGGTTTTAGATGCTATTCTGAGTATGATTTTTGCTAGTTTATGATCGGTGTAGCCCCAACGTGTTTGTTTCAGGCAACAAAGGACCTTTTCTAATGCTTTATCCCAAAAATTAGTCGTGAAATTGCACTCTACTTTTGTCATTCAATGTATTCGATGGATTTCTTGCAGTATTCCACTTGAAAGTAAGTGAGTAGTTATGTGAGTAGAAAAATAACAAAATTTTGCATTAATTGGATTTTCAGTGATTATATTTTCTTTTCAGGCAGATTCGCATTGAGTTTGCCAAACCTTTGGCTGTCAATGTCAAATAAAATTAACAAGATTTTACGAGGTGAAGATCGACGACGCGAGTTAAAATTCTACTTAGTGCAGCTGCACGCGTGGATATGCGAAAATAAGCATGGAAACAAGTTGGCCATCGTAATCCTTGCAGTTTTCAAAATATTATCAGCTTACTCATTTTTTTAAGCAAACAATCAGTTCGTTGAAGTCAGTTGATGCATTTGCCGACTTCCAATGTGAATATAAGAAAATAATGGACCTTTTGACAGAGTCAGTTTTTCAGCTTCTTTTCTATCCAATCCTAGATATTGCAGATCATCTGGGGTTAAGCCCTCATGCTCAGAGCTCTCACAATCTCCTGTTATTCTGCCAATTTCCTCTACTCAGTAATTGAAATTTTCTGTCTAGTAGCGAATTTGAAAAAAACCCCACTCTCCTAATTTTCCTCATAAAACCATATTGAAAAGTATTCCAATTAATTCAGAAATCACTTCAACTCCTTTTAGTCCAAACTAACATAAGCTAGCCTACCCTTTAGAAAAAAACAATAGTAAATACAGTGATTTTAAAAAATTGGTGAGAGGAGAGGGGTTGTTATTCACTACAGACGCCTTTGAATTTTTGGTTTGATGAATTTGGTGGTTTAGACTGTCTGAGATATCGGTGAACACAGAAGCCATTCGCAATCTGAGCGATTTCCAGTCATCAGATGGTGATGTCAATGATTCGACACTGTAGGGCTTGGTCTTCTATTATTCTAATCGTGTTCTATTTCATTCTAGTCCTGTTTCTCATGCTGTAACTGTGCAGAAGAGTACTAACGTGGAATTGCTGCGTAAGTCTTTGTGTGTTCCTTTTAAAACCACCAAAACATGAATATTTAGGTCATCCGGCGATTCTGACTCTTCAGATGCTGTCTCTGACACAATTGCCATGTCTGCCAGGTCAGTAGATGACATTGTTGCACCGTACGTCTCTCCTAAAACATCTACGCCGGACACTAGAAAACTCCGCTCAGTGACTGGAACTAGAGGTTCGGTAATTGGATCTCGTGACAGATCTCAGCAACAAACCCCTGATAGCGTCTCTAGCCATTCCATAGCTCAATATTTTACCAGAAGACCTTCAGTGGAAAAGCCCAAGAAGTTAGTGAGTACAGCCGATGATAAAGACGAAGCACCCGTGGCAAGGACAACTAGAAGCAAAGCATCTCTGGAAAAGGAGAAAAAGACGCTAGGAGACGGCAGTCAAAAGGAATTCATCAGCAAGATTCAAACTGAAGAAAGTGGCGACAAATTCAGCTCTCCTAACATTATCGAAGAGACTCCATTAGAAGTAATTGCCAAGTATAGCAGCAAAAGCAACACTCCGAACGTCCCTCTGCAATCATCAGAAATCACTGTGTTGGTGGATACGGGTTACCAAGTGGCAGAGGAAGATAGTTCAACGAATTTGCAAAACATTGAAAAACAGCCTTTGGATAAAGCTGTTGTGTCTACCCCAGCAGTTCAAGAACCTGAAAATTGGGTAAAATCGACGGAGAATGGTGGGCACGTTCAGCCACCAGAATGTGTTCTAACACCGTTTGGTATGACTCCAGCTGCAGAAACTCCAACAACACCCAAATCAGCTAGATTGGGTTCCAAGCTAGGCACGCCGGGAATTTTGAAGAAAGTGGATTCCCCAGCTAATCCAGACAAAAAGGTAGTCTCTTTTTAAAATAAGTTTAATTATTCATTTAAAATCGTAATTTTTAAGAATCTTCGAGTCCATTTTGTCCCTGACGAGGAAGAAGTTAAGGAAATTGCAGCCATCGATCAGATGACTTCCCCTACTCGAAAAGTGATATATTTTTTTAGTTTTTACGTAAATTTCTATTTGATGTGTTTAGAGTGTGCGAAAGATATCTTTGCCGACTCAAGGTAATGAGAATGCTGTGCAGAATCGTAAAAGACCTTGGGAAACTGATGTCAATGCCAATAAAGATAATGATGCTTTAGTAAGTGCTCCACTTATTCCCCTTCTGGAAATGGACAGATCGCCACCAGAGAAGTCAGCTCTGACCAATTTATCTGCAAATGTGCCTTCG